>JARVGP010000252.1:0-58870 GCA_029876185.1 Mansonella ozzardi | reverse complement strand
AATAATGCTGATTTCCAAATCACTATGATTTTCAAAGTATTTAGCCATTCAATATATTATCTGTCTTATTATATTTTTAACAGGTTTCTCATTTTTTTTCAAGGAAAAACTATCAAAAAAGCCAAAAGACAAGCGCAATCTTTTTCTTTTACGTTCTGGCTTTATACGACCTGGAACAATTGCTGCAGCTGGTATGAGTGAAGGAGATGCCGCTAAGCGTGCACGTTTGGCAGTAGATGCACGAAATAAGCTGAAGAATCTTCACATGTATGTTTGTTTTATATTTCATTGCATCAGAAGCGTAAAATCACTGCTTAAGAGCGCTTCATTTATACGTTTGATTTCCAGTTTGCATTAATTTTTTTTTTTTTGTTACGAGCATACATCGTACATTATATATTATTAATGTACGATGTACGCTTCCATTATTTGCCGATAATATGCTGAATGATTTATAGATCAAAAGTTTTCTAAATTTAACCGTGTAAATTAAATCGAACTTTTGGAACATTTGTTGATCTCATTATGAAAGCTATTGTTTTTATCTCTTCAGTTATCATTTCAGTTGGCTAAATCTGCTTTTACTATAAGTTTATAGTAAAAGAAAATTTGATGAAAATTGAAAAGAAAAATCTTAAAGTTTATAGAGATTACAAAGATAATTATGAGACTAAATTTGCAGGTTTGTCTCTCCGACGCGTTTGGTTGTTCACAATTTACCAAAATCTCTAACTGATAAAGCCTTTAGATCGATGTGTTTTATTGCAGCTGGCAATCCGGATGCAAAAATAACTGAAGTATGTTTTCAAATCAAAAAAGATTTGAATATGTTCCTTAAGTTATTCTTGATCTTTTGCTGCCAGACATCAGTCAATGTTTGTTGTCTCCTTTTTTGGGAAAAAAATTTATATTGTGCTGCAAGGAGCAAGACATATATCATGTCCAGTTTTTTTTTTTTTTTAGGAAATTTGGAAATATTTTCAAAACTGAGCAATATTTTCAGTGTCGGATTTGGAGAGATAAAAATAAATTAGATATGTCTGGCGAAGCTGTTTCTCGAGGTTTTGGCTTCGTGAACTTTTTAAGCCATCAGGATGCATTAGCAGCTTTGAAGCAGTTGAATAATAATCCCGATACATTCTCCAAAGAAAAGGTTCTGTTTGAATCTAGACTTTTATTGGAAATAAAATTAAAAATCAAAAAAATTGTTTCGGTTATTTCATTAAATATTGACTTGATTAATGTTTGATGAAAAAGTTGGAGATTTATAGTGTCTCATTTTAAGTATTATTTTTGTAAAAGGCTCAAGAGGACTAACAATTATTGTCGATTCTTATAATATATTTCCTTATAATATCTGCAATTTACGACTGATTTTTAATTTTTTCAGAGGCCCATTGTTGAATTTTCCATCGAAAATCTGGTTGCACTTCGGCTTCGTGAATCAAGGTTGAAAAAATCAAAGCAGAACCAATCGGGTAATGAGCAAGATGTATCTGGTAAGAATAAACGAGATTTAGAGCAAACAAAGAAGCATCTTTCGGCTGGTGGACAGAAACCGCTTCCCTCTCATTTGGGACCCAAAATTCGGAAAAAAAATGCGAATACAAGAAAGGGTCAAGTAAGTATTATCAAGTGGTATTTTTAATTTCCTGCACTATTTTCTAAATTTTCTTATTATTTTCATGTTGATCTTCCTTTCAGGTAAAAGAGAAAACCGGCAAAAAAAGGAAACTGCAGACAGGGATATCTGAAACAGTGCCAAAGAAGAAAAAGATAAGTCGTTCCAAACAGCTCACGAAATATCTTACCCTCTCTGGCTGATGTGATAATTTATAGTAAATGAATTCTGTACTAAACTTAACGTAAACATTGCGCCATTGAGTTTTCAAGTTTTCTAGACCAATAGAAACTTTTATAAATCGAGTTTTGACTGAAATGACAAAAATATATGCGAAATTACTTTTTATTTTTCCTGAATTTTTAAATTGAAATTGTCTGCAGGATTTTTAGATTGGAAATTGAAATTGAAATTTGATAGATTAAGCTCATTGATTTTATTGTTATGCTTCAGTTATATTTTTGGAAAAGTCGTTATTTAAACCGGTAATAGAAACTGTCAAATGTGATATGCTGAGTTATACTTTGCATTGTTTCGATATATCGAGAAAAAATTTCTTTCATTCATTGAAATTATGTTGAATTTGATAAATTTGTTGTTAAATAGCGTTGATTATTTTAAAAACTTAAAGACTTGTATGGTGCTCAATTTTTCTGCACGTATATTATCGTAAAAGATTATTTTTTATTGGTGTTAAAATTTTTTTTAAATTTTATATGCTAAAAAATTTTTCATTTACATTTTCTAATTCAAGGAAACTACCAACAGAATCTTGGAAATGATGTCCTCGAGTTCTGGAACGTTCGTTCTTTGCAAATGGAATTATTAGAATTGTTGAGGCTTTGTTTTTCTTATTTGCAGCTAAAGTTGGCAGAGTGATTGCGATCGCGATGAAAAATTCGATTAGGAGAATTTAATGGATGTTCTAGTGGTTGTGTTTCTGTTTCAGTAGTGTACTGCGGTAATAATTTCATAATATTAATTTTGTCGAATTTAACATTTGAGAGGTATTTTTCGATTTTTACATAATAGGTTGTAAAAAATAGACTTTCAACTAGCCAAGTCATTAGTAATTTTTGATTAAAAGTTTTTGAAAATCCTATGAATTTAATTGTACTAAGAAGTTGAGGCCTGCTAATTTGCTCAAAGACTGGAAAATCATTTCTTTTTTGTATGTAAAAATTTTCATATTTTATTATTTTCGAAATGGCAACTATTTCAGAATGTGTCGTTTACAGTATAGTTCAAGAATTGCGAAGGAAATTCGTTTGGTAGTGAGAATCAGCAGTGATTACTTATCGTTGGAAGGATTACGACGAGCATTGTATAACTTCTTGTTTGCTCGGGCTAACAATGGAAAATTTATTCTGCAGTTGGGTCTAAACAAATATGGAAGACAGCCACGAGGCAGAAAAATTGAAGCGCTTTTGGATCGATTTGGATTAGAACGTGATGAAGGACCCGGAACAGGTGGACCATTTGCTCCTTACTCGGTTGCTAAACGTCTGAAAACATATGCTGATGTGGTGGAGCGGTTGATTGATACCGGTTTAGCATACCGGTGTTTTTGCTGTGGTGATACATGGAAAGAAGTGAATCCAGAGAAAAAAGAACCGGCAAAATTGCTTCCATGTTCGAGGGAATGTTTCATGAAAACACGCAGTGAGTCCAGAAGTATGGCCGTGGATGGTCTACCACATGTTGTTCGCTTAAGAATTCCGAAGCGAACATATCTATACCAGGATGTAATACATGGCGAGTTATCTAAACACATTCCCGCTACGGATCAGCTATTGTTGAAACCAGATTTTATGCCAACATCATTTTTCGCAGATACTGTTGATAGTCATACTCTTTGTGCTAGTCATTACGTTGCCACTTCATCCCGCGATTTCTTGCAGCTTCCCATTTGTGATGCTTTGCAGTGGTGGTTGCCGACATTTATAAATATTGGAAATCTACGACTTCTAAGTGGTTCACGATTGCTAACCTATAATAATGCTAGAAGTTATGTTAGGACATATAGTTCAATCAAAGAATTGTCAATATTAAATTTTTTATTAGCTGGTCGTGGCTTACCGGTGACTACCGATAGAAATCGTTTGTACAGCATTAATGAAATGATTGCTCATTTTGATATTGGTACTATTACTAGTAATACATTATCAATTAATACTTATAAACTAATGAAACCGGAACGACAGGAAAAATTATTGGAACAACAGATTGAATTGGACGAAGAAATGCGTCTCTTTGATATGTTTGATAAAAATTTCCTTGAAGATGTGGAATTCTCGAAAAGTTCATAGTTCGTGACAAAAACCAATTCCATAGTGATAATTCATGTTTACATTAGATTCATTATCAAACATATCAAAGAGACGCATTTCTTTGAAACTATGGCAGAATAGTTGTTAATTTGGGAAGCTAGAGATTAGTTTCGGATTAGTGATGTTAGTAAAATGCAGAGAATTTTTAATTTTTTCGAACACCTGGAATTGAAAATTGAATTATTCGATGATTGAGTTCGGATATTCGATAATCGAGTCCAGTTATTCGATGATTGAATTCAAATATTCGGTGACTAAGTTTGAATGAATCTCTTCAAATATGCCTTGTTTAATCGATTCGGTACTATAATTAAAAGTTTTTCACATTTTTTTTCATTTGTATCACCCTGTTAGATGCTTGTTTGTTTGTTTCTTTTTTTCTTCAATATTTATTACATAAAAGTGTTGAATTGATAAACATATATTTTATGAATTATTTTCAATTAAAACATTTGGATGGATATTCCCAATTGATTCTACAAAACATGGTTCTACCTAATGCATCACTCTCGAAAGCTTCGTCTATCCTACACAGCTTGTTCTAGGGTCATTAGAAAAAGCCTTGGACAATTTCCATTGTAGATTCTGACTTTTAAGGCCAGAAGAAGGAGAATTATACAATGCGGAATTTCGATTAGGTTTATCAACAGATTAAGATTTATCAATAACAGTTACTTCATTTAATTTGGACACTTGTGAGATTGTGAGCTGTGCTGCGGTAATTTATGTCTCCAAGTAGGATCTCCGATATTAGACAGATTTCAGTCAAAAGTCAGGCAAAGTGTCCAGGAACAGGACTGGGCTTGTTATTCTTCGTGCAATCATCCTAGAAAAAGGAAAACTCTTCAAGCCTTCAGGAGAAATGAAGCTCGCTTACTTCTATAAGGCCATCTAGCAGAAGGATGCTGTAGCCAAAACCTTGCGGCCTGAGGATGATTTCTCGCTGCTAATTTAATAGTGATAAGGCTGGCTATTTAGCAGAAGGTTACTCTAGCGAAAACCCTAAATAATCTGGCCTGAGAATCTCTCGCTGCTAATTTAATAGCGTTGCGAAGCGTATAAAAGCAAATATATCGAGAATATTTGCCAAATATCAGACCAAAACGCGTGTAGCCTAGCCATTAACTGAGGATGCTGCTGGGGTCGCAAACTGGGACAGTTATTGATTTCAGTTTATCACAAAATTTTATGCAAATTTTTTTTAGTTTGATTCTAAAAGAATGCATGACAATAACAATTATAGACTACGAGAATTTTTGAAGAGAGTTCGAAATTCATCTGTGGAATATGATGATTATTGGATTGAAAAATTAGTGAAAGCTTTACCAAAAGGTTTTTTTTCGCACTTTTAATTAATTAATTAATTAATTTTTTTAAAATTTATTTTCATTTGGAATTAATGTTCTAGAGATATCAACAAGATCACTTATCAAGATTGATTGTTATAAAATCTTTCTTTTACATTTACTAAGAAAAGATCTTGATTAATAAGAAGTTTAAAGGCTCTGCCGGAAAGTGTTGGATTTTTCGAAGTGAATTAGTTTTAATAATGATGAGGAAACTTTCATGACGAATGAATAGAAGTTTTTTGCAAATTTCAAGTAGATAAATTTAAAAAGAGTTATTGAGTTATGATATTGAATAATTTAAATTCGAAATTTATATTTGACAATATTCTATTTGTGATCAAATTTTAAATGATCCATACTGATTTCAGGCGCTAAAACAAATGATGCATTAATTGAATCTTTGAAATTCGGAGTACCAGATGGATTACCAAATCAAAATAATTTCTATTTCATTCATCTTAGTTTAATCAAAGAGGTAGCTTTTATGTTAGCAATGAGCTAAATGAAAAGGTATACACAATCTTTCAGGTACAATAATTTCTATCAAGATAGCAGAATAAAAGCAGAATGAAGTGACTGTTTCAGTTCATTGCAGATTTAATTCGACTTTTTTTTGCAGTCATTAGAAATATTCTGAATTATGAGTAACCTTTTAGATGGTATCAAATGGTGATAAGAATTTTTGGGATTGTGATTTTATCAAAAATATTGTTCGACAGTTTTTGAATGATATAACTTATAATGGCTCGACCATGGTTATGAATGCTTTATTTATGCTTTACTACAAATTGGAAGAGAAAAATTTTCCTTATGAAGAAGAAGGTAAGTACCGTGTTTTTGGATTTTGAAGAGCAAATTAGAATTGATTAAAACCAAGAAAGATGAGAGAAAAGGTAGACACATCATTAATTTAAGAGGTCAGAGAATGGTGTTATATAAGATCGTTATCAGGGACGTGTTTCAAATTCAATGAGATCTGTTAAGGTTAATTGTTTCTCGAGTTTAATTACTGTTTAAGTGTTAATAGATGAAAGATAAAATATGTGTGTAGATGAAGGTTTTTTTAGCTTGTAGAAAGTCAGATTAGCGAATCATAGAGATGAGCGATTTCGATTCATCGTAACTAGCGATCACAAGATTAATGAGATGAAATGATTTAAATCAAATAACAAAAACGGACTAGTCAGTGTTTCTTAAGAAGAATTTCTTTTTAGAGGTAGTTCAGAAAGCTCTTGAATTGCTGAATGTCAGTACAGATTCGGCTTTGAATGTAACTATATGTAGCTATTTGGACAAAATATTTGCAAGGAAATATAATGTTTGTTGGGCTTCTGCTATCATTGAATTACTGAAAAAGAGCAATTCCGATTTATCAGATAAATGCACAAGAAAATCAACATGGCATAAGAGGTTAATTCAGGATTTTTCTATATTGTTTTTTATAATATAAATTTATCATGATTTCAAATTTAAATTGCGATTTCAATGTATTGTACTGCATTATGGGATTGCTTCATTATGGGATTCTCAGAGAATTTAGTATTTAGCAATTTTTTTTCATGTATATGTAAAAAAGTACTGTTTATATATATATATATATACCTACATTCGAGTTTTCCTTTCAGATTGTCACAACTTCTGTTACATGATCCAAGTTTGATATCTGTAGAACAGTCACGGGAAATTTTCACGTTAGCAAAAAGTCTTCAAAATCGAATTGAACATGTCAACGTTTCTGAATGCGAAATTGTGTCGATGGATTTTCATCTTTGCAACCTTTTGGCGGAACTTATGTAAGTAAAGCGCGCAATGCCTTTGCCAAATATTTTTTTTCTCTTGAATTATTTTGAACTAAATAAATGATTGAGAATAATTTTTCGAAAGATTCACAAATAGTATTGCAAAGTTTATAAAGAAATCCATGTCAGTGTTTTTTTAATCTTACCTCATCGCTGACTTTAGACTTTAGAAATTTACTCCGTTTCGGTTCAGTATAATTCCTCGAAGATTCATGTTGTTATTCAGCCTATTCATGCCTGTTTTATTAAAATTCAGAATTGTTCATCTCTTGATTCAGATAGAAGATCATGTTCTAAAATAGTTAGGATGAAAAGGTATTTTTTCCTGATGCTTCTAATAAGATTTAATTTTTATAGACAACAAAAGAAAATGGATCAGAAAATACTTTTCGATGATGACTGGTGTTGCATTCATATCAGAAATGAGATTTTATTGCAATTAATTGCTATGTGAGTTTACTTATTTATTGTGATAGTTGTGAATATGTTTTCACTGTTCTTCTCAAATTTAATAGTTGCATAGTTTTATAGGTCTTTCATTGATTGTATTTTTGATGTTCTTCTCCAGTTAACCGAATAATATGACGATAGCACTTACAAAGTGTAACAGATGGGACAGCTCAATATCATAGCATTTTTATATAACGTTGTAAATTGCCAGAAAGAATCATTCTCACCTGAACTATCCAAGCTACTGCCAATAGATGCAGTCGAAATAACATGCTTAATTATTAGTAAAAAATAATCACTTAAGCAGCTTATCGTTTTATAGCCATAATAAGAGTAATTAAACTAATATTTTTCATATTACTAATTCAATACTTTATTTTTTTTCATGCACTTTTTACTCATATATTATCGCTAAATGTAATGGATGGTGATAATTTAGGGGGCATACGGAATTAATCAAAGTTGTATTGGATACTCCAAACTTACGTTTATTGGATTT
This sequence comes from Mansonella ozzardi, assembly GCA_029876185.1. Lineage (NCBI taxonomy): Eukaryota > Metazoa > Nematoda > Chromadorea > Rhabditida > Onchocercidae > Mansonella > Mansonella ozzardi. The sequence goes on along the minus strand of JARVGP010000252.1, from coordinate 50,822 downwards.
GATAGAATTAGGACGTTATTCTGATAAAGGTGATCCTTTTATTTTATTTCAAAAATTTCAGTTCAATTTTTTAAATTTTATTTATCCGTATTTTTTTCAACGATGCAATTTTATGTTTTAATTTTTTCCTTTTATTTTCCATGTTTGCAATTTGTTCATCAATTAATTTTTGAATTTCGTGTTATGTAAACAAAAAAGGATGATTTTTTTCCAATCAGCATTATATTTTATATCTAAGTGATTATTTTGTTTTTCATCATCATATTTTTACAGATTATTTGGATCGAGGCTTGCCCATATTATTAGAAGAACGTAACACATTATCAGCTAGCAAATTTATCACAAGCCTTAAAAATCCATCTGTGGCTGTGCTTGATTCTTTGTTTGATGCTTTGGAGCTTCATAATATGGTAAGATTTGCTTTTTATTATAGGCCTGATACCCAAATGTGTTATAATAGTTTCCGACCCAAGAGAGCGAAAAGAACAAAGGCAAAGACGAAGAGATTATCTCTATATTGTACATGTCATATAAAGAACCGTATATTGACTTAAATTTATAATAAAAAACTGTCTTAGTGAATTTCGCATGAAAAGCAAAACTGATTTAAACAAGGAAAAAATTGTTGCATTTTATTGAAAATTTCATTTTCAGCTAAACCCAATGGTTTTTAATGCATTACTGCAGAAATCAGAGACATGGAATAGAACAATTATTCCGGTTTTAGCTTCAAAAATTGCCGAACAGCTTAAATTGCCAAAATGGGAATGCAGAGATAATGCTTTAAGTCAACTCACTGTGCTAGTTAAATATGGATATAATGGATCTGGTAAATTTTAAATATGTTGTGAGCGATCAGTAACTACTACTAATCATACTGTAGTAAAATGAAATAAGGATGAACATTGCAGCGTTATGTTTATCAAACTGTAGATAATTAATCGTCTTGACAAGAGTTTGGGATTTTTAGAGGTTATCCGATTTATCACCGATATGGTCGAAAATGACGAAGAACCTTATGTCCGGGGTGAAGCTTTGGTTTTATTAAACCAAATTGGTAATCGAATGGATGTCAACAATTTAGCTGCTTCTGTACTTTTGTCAGACTCTGATTCGGCTCCAAGGTCAATTTTCTTTTTTAAAACCTTTACAACTGAAACTAGTATTCAATCTTATTTTGAACATTTAATCTTGTTTTTAACTGGAATTGCAGATTTGCCCATCTTCATTTGTTGTATCTAATGTTCAGTTATTACTTGTTAAATAATTTTTAGAATAATTTTTAGGATTGAAGCACTTCGTATACTGCATAGCGGTTTACCTCAAACAGAAAAGCTTTGTCTTGATGTTATACCAAAAATTTTGTATGATGAAGATATCGCATTGCATCGTTTAGTTATTGATTTATGCGGAGCCTTAATTATTAATGGTAAAAACCAGGAATTAAAAGATGTATTAATAAAATTTTCTGAGGTAAGTCATATGTAGTTTTCATTTTATTTTGCCATTATTGTTTCAGAGATAACAGATCTGTCAGAAATACTATAAATAATGCTAAGAATCATAAATCTTTTGTCATCTTTATTACATCATCTAAGCGAGTTTATTTGCTAGTTTTATTTATGAACATGGACTGTATTCCATTTCTAAATTAAAATTTTGCAACAGGATGAAGTTGATTGTTATGAGGAGTTGAATGAAATACTATATGGCAAAAATAAAGAATTATCATTACAACATAAAGATGATGGTGATTTGGAATATATATTTAATGTTTTGGCAAAGCAGGATGAAGAATACTTCGATAAGGATTGTTACGATTTATAAACTTCTTGAGTTAATTTTTGTTTGACAGTTGAGAGGTGATATTGGATTTTATGAAATAAAAAAAAAGGATTCTTTACTAAAGGAAATGTTTTGACAGCGTCAGATTAATCTATTTCTTAATTTTTGGTTATCGATCATTTTTTGCCCATAAAAAAAGTTAATTAGATATTTACACAAAAGAATAAATTCAAGTGAACTTCAAACTGATATGGATCTGATGATATTGCTAATCTTTTAAGAGATTTACAAATGCTTAATCGATTTTAAAAGATATTACATTTCATTTAATGATTTATACAAAACTGTATTATACTTGCGTGATTTTTTTTTTTGTTTTATAATTAATTGATAATGAGCCGTTTTTTTGCTTTGTAAGTAGTAATTCGATATTTTTCCTTAATATTCATTTTGCTGTAATATTGTATCATTTTACATTTACCGGAATTATTTTTTGTAAATAAAATTCATGTGAGAAAATTAATAGCCATGATATTCGACAACTTTCAATTCTAAAATTGTTTTAAACTGATCGTATATTTAAAACAACAACAAAAAAAAATTTTATTCACATTTTTCCCACAATTACATTCATTGTTCTTAAACTTCCATTTACCCAATCATTGATAAAGAAATTAAATTAAATATGAAATTAATATCGAACGGTAATTGCGAAAAAAACATTTTTTTTGGAAACTAATTTGATAATTTTTACTATTAATTTTAATTCTATTCCTATCAGATACTTGATTTTATTCGTTTTCTATTCCTACTGATTTTGATTCTACTCCCATCAGATACTTGATTCTATTCTTTTTCTGTTCCTATTAATTTTGATTCCATTCCTATCAGATACTAATTCCTTTATTTGAGTAGGACAATAAATTGCATTAATTTTTTTCCTGAAATGGAAGAAATTTTTTGGTAAAACTAAATTGAGATTTTATGACATAGAAAAAAAAACTTCGGTAGCACAATCTATATAATATACAATTTGTGAACGAAAATATATCGGTAGAAAAAAGATGTAATTACTAGTAAAAGAAAAGTAAAAAATTCTCCGAGGAATGTCAGAAAATCTGATAGCAGTTATGACTGAATAAAATTAGAATACTAATTATTCACTTAATATATATTTCTATCCATCAATCTAGCCATACGAGAAATATAACTTATAATGTTAATTACAGTACTTACAGTGCTGAACCAAGCATCGCTTGTTTTTCTACTGATTCTTTGTAGGCGCTAATAACAATGAACATTAGCGCAAAAATAGTCGGATATTTTAATTGGCAAGTGAATATCGAATTGAATTTGACCATTGCAAAGTGAAAAAGAGAATTAAACTGAATTGATTCGAAATAAAATATTGAAATGATCTTCCAATAAAGCATTTTTTTTCTCATTTTAGCATAGAAATAGGAATTTGTTAAGGCCATAATCTTTTTATCAGAAAAAAATTCTTTTTAAAAATATTTTTGATAATAATAACTTTCTAATATATATATTGCCAACACATTTTTACACAGTGGAAGCATTAATAAATAATACATAAAAATAAACAAACAAAAATCTAAATGTTTCAAAATTATTGCTAAAAAATTAATTTTGTCACTTTGTAACAGAAAAAAGGAAAAACGAAAAATATTTGTGTCATTTAATTTTCAATATTTTAAATTGCTAAATGGATACGGCATTTGATTGCGGTATAAAGTATTTATTTGCATTTAAGCTAAAATATATTTGGTAACAGCTTTTTTTCCTTTTTTAACGTAAATTTCATCATTTGAAATACAGCAATGAAAGTGAACAGTTAAAGATTGAATAAAAAATTTTGAAAAAAAAAAGCAAAGCAAAATATATTCATTCAACCGTTACGTAATTTGAGAGAATTAAAATGAAATTTAACAAAATTTTTTCGGAAAAACAAAAAAATATAATTACAGTCAATGAAATGCATGAAATATATTACATGTGCAATTTTTATTAACCAATCAGGAATGTATATTTCAAATTTCTGGATTTATTGAAGTAAAGAACAATTTTTTCAGATCAAAATTAAATTAGTACTGAACTGATTTGTGGCATAATTATTGCTGCAATTTTATCTTATTCTTTATAGTACAAAGAAGCTCATCGATTATTACATTTACTTATTGTTATTTTTCTTTCGTTTTTTTCTTTTATTTTCTATAAAAAGTACAAAAGTTTTCTATGGAGAGAATTTAATCAAAATATTTTTGGGTCATATTTGAAAGTAATCATTTAAAAAAAAAAAACTTTAAAAAAAACAAATTAAGAATTTTTAATGAGGAGTGTCCGCCCGTTCAGTTATTGGTCATTTTTATCAGTTTTAATGATATGACAAAAAAAAAATTAGACGTAGTACGGTGAAATTGACCGTAGTAATTTTCTAAATTTAATTTAGTAAGAAAAAATTTCGCATGTACAAATTGAAATTATAATTAACATCAATCAACTTCTTTTCAATTACTTTTTTTCTTTGTAATTTGTGTTGATAGAAATTATTCTCAAATTTCATCCATCCATAAAATTTCGATAAATAATTAACTATTATTTCATTCAATTCCATCTATGAACGAAAAATTACAAAGTAATACGATTTAGTAAAGAATTTTGCTTTGCTGCAATACTATTTCTGAGCTGAAATAAGATAAATTACAAAACCATAATAATTATGGGATAACGTTAACGGCACTGCTAAATAATCAATTATTATTTCATTCAATCCCATCTGTGAACAGAAAATTACAAAGCGACACAATTTAGTAAAGTACTTTACAGCACTACTTAAAAATAAAGTGAAAAATTATTAACCAAAATATTTGTTACAGCATAATTTCTACTCAATTTTCTTCTGTAAAAATTTCTTCGGCATCATATATGCATCATGAAAATACCGTATGAATAGTATCGCAAATGAGGAATAAATCGCAAAACAAAGTGCCAAATTATCCATCGATTGTTGGCAAATCTATGAAAATACGGTAAATGTATATTTCAATAAAAAGAAACACACATAAAGTTTCCCGCTTGAACTAAAACATCAATTAAGGGCGATTCTACAACTTGTCGAAATTTCAGCTAATGCTTTTACAAAATAATGATATATATTATCATGCATTATTAGACAAATAATATGTTGCCTTATGATAGTACCAGTTAATAAATTTCTAACATCAAATTTACTTTACTACTATACTTTGAATTATTCATTGGTTAAATCTTAATTTTAAAAATTTTTACACTTTGATCTTTGCTATTACTCACACATATTATATTAAGATATCTCGGGGCTTGATTAGATTAGATTGAATAAATAAAAGAAAAAAATTACAGCATTTTCAAGTTTCTGTTTTAGTACCACTACGGCAATGAATACGCCAATAAGCATTTGTGATGTTTGTAATACAGTAACACACATTGAAAGTAATTTTGGCAATCTAATACCCAATGCTGTGATTGAATAGTATGCATACATTATCGAATGTACAAAATAATTCATCATAATGAACCAACGACCTGAACCAGTTAATTCGATTGCTGAAAAATTTCATAAAGTCTTAGAATGTTTTGCTATAAATCTGTTGATAATTGAAAATGTGAAAATTTGATCCCAAAAATATATTGTTAGTATTTTGATACGAAAAAAAGAAACTTAAAAAAAGCCAAGGAGATGGATTCTTATTATCTCCCAAAAAAAAGAAGCCAAGAAATGAGTTCAGTGTTATTTTGTTATCTTCCAAAAAAAGCCAAGGAGATGGATTCAACATTATTTTATTATTATCTCCCAAAAAAAAAAAAGCCAAAAAGATGAGTTCGGTATTATTTTATTATTGGCTTCTTCGCTCTTCAGAAAAAGGCCAAGTAGCCAAGTTCAGCATTACTTTATTACTGTCTCTTTTTAAAAAAAAACCAATAAGATGAATAGTGACTTATCCTGATATGTATTTTCTGTGAAATAATAGTAATAGAGCTTTTGTAATTATAAGTTAATTTCAAAAAAAAAAAAATTAAAAATGAAATTTTTACCTGAATGCCAACTATAGATAAGAACTACAGCATGATGATACCAATGTAGGAATATTAATGGCTTTTTACGCATTAGCAAAAAAATCGTATCACCAAGCTCAATAACTTTTGATGTTGCAAATGCAAATGCCCAAGCAGCGACTGGTTGAAATGGTGAAATTGCATAACAAACTGAATGGACAAATGGACGTGTACTTAAAATATTATAAAATTCTTCTCCAAACCTAAAAAAAGTCATAAAAATTAATATAATAAATTAGTAAATTAAAATATCAATTCCAATTAATTTGCTCTACCAATCCATTTCAAATTTGCATTTATTGAGTACATATTTTAAGCACAAATTCTAATTTCCAATCACACTTTTCCTCATTTCCTTTCACAATTAATTATAACAATAATTAATTGAAATTTTTCAACATTAAAATTACAATAAAGTATCTCAACAATGTTCATCATTAATTTACACTAATAAATTACTTATGAAATCAATTAATGAGTTGCTGTTGTAGGGAAAAAATACCATAAAAATAATTTTGTAAAATTATTTAAAAAATAAAAAAACAATTTCAGTTAAAAATTGATCGTATAAACTTCGTAACATTTCGTTAGCTCTTTCTTCGTTCTTAAAAAAAAAATTTTAAAAATGACAAATTTAATTATTTTTACCGGATCGTTGCAATGATGCTAAATATTGATAGAGATGCATTCCATATGCATAATGGTATCCGAAGATTCCAAGCTTTTCGTGTTCGTTGAAAACGTTGCAAAGCATGTATTAAACATATATAAATAATTGCTATATATACGGAAGTGCTTCGATGCTACAAATTTTTGAAATTTGAAAATTGCAAATTAATTAATTTAATCCGTAAGAAAAGGTAAGAAAAAAATTGAAATTAAATTTAGGAAGATTTATTTATTTTATTTGTATTTTTTTTTGAAAATTCTTTTCAAAATTGTTTTTTTTTTTTTTAAATTTTACGAATGACATATTCAATGATCTCTCCATAGAGAGTATTCAGTGATCAAATTCAAATATTCTATATATTTCAAAAAATAAAAAGTTTGATTTTTATTATAATTAAAAAAAATCATAAGATAATCAAAAAGTTGAATAAGAATTTTCTATTCGAATTTCTAAAGAAAAAAGAAAAATCAGTTTGTTTTTTTATCTCTCATTAATCGGTAACTTATCTTTCTTTCTTTCTCCCTCGTCCATTTCTCTGTCCTTCTCTCTCTGTCATTGCATTTGTAAAATTATCATTGAAATTTGATGAAAAAAAATCAACCAAAAATAACTCCTTTTTTTAAAAGCTTTTTTTCATTTTTTTTACAATTCTCATCTAATCTATTGATTTTTTTCTTTTTTTCTGTCTCATTAATTAACTAAACTTTTTCTCTCAAAATTTTTTCTATCCCATTAATAATTATGTTTTCTCTCCCATTAATTAACAAACTTTTTCCCTTGACAGCCAACATTTTTGCAATCAGCTGTGATGACATAACATGATACTTTATTTTCTTCATTAGGACATTCTGTTTTAACATTCACTTCCTTTTTAACTTGTTTTGCTTTTTTTTCTTAAATCGTCAATCTTTTTTCTTCATTGTTAAATTTGTTTCGAACAAAAAAAAAAATTTTTTTTTAAAAAAAAGTCTCTGTCTTTCAAATGAAAAATATTTTTTATTCAAAACAAGTTTTATGAATTTATTACGATTTTGAAATAAAATTTTTTTTTTTTGAACGATGATACTGTATTTGAATTCAGAAATATAATTTGAGATTAATTTGCTTCCCTCTCTCTCTCTCCTTCCCTTCCTCCTATCTTTTTTACCTCAAAATATTTGTTTGATTTACAAATTGGAGGAAAAATAAAGGTAATTGCAAGTCTTATCAATTCATGTTCTTATCAATACGCATTTGTCTCTTCCTGAAATATGCATTCATCCAGAAAATGCATTGTTGTTCGGAGAATGAAATATTTAGCAAACTTCCAGTTAAAACTTTTTTTTCTTTCTTCACTATATCAATCTTAATGATATCATATACAGATATAACTAAACAATTCATTTTTGCTTAGTGCACAGACAATTCATACAAAATCTCTTATGATTAACAATAATGATAAACATTATCAACTCTATACATATTTATTTCCAATTAACATTGATTAGTTAATTATACAATTACTGTTGGAGTCTTTTTAACACAGTAGAAATCATCAAAAGATATGATAACAATAAGCTGTTGTATTAGTATCTTTATGGTAATATTAGTAAGATTACATTACTGACATTTATGATTATATCCTATTACTTTCACACTTATATTTTAAGCTTGATTATTGATTGATAAATGATTATTGATTAAAAGTAAAGTAAAAAAAGAATTGAATTATTGTCAAAAAGTTTTCATAATTGAACTGACAAAGAGAGAGAGAGAGAGGGAGAGAGAGAAGAGAATACTGATTTTATTTATCTTGGATAAAGAACTGGAATGAAGTGTCGTTGATATTGTCACATTATTTTTTACACTAAAAATGAAAGCTTTTTTCATTAATTGAAATGACAAACATCATCTATATGCGTTCAAATTTGAAAAATAATAGAAAAACTTTCATTAATTAGTAAATTATTAGTAAATTAATTTTATTAACTTATTTTAATCAATAATTTAAGTCAGTTTAGTTTCAGTTGTTAATTAAATTTAATTAATTTAAATAAAGTCATTGCATTTGTCAGTTAAGCTAACTTATTTATAATGTTAGCTGTATAACTTGCGACAATTCTATTATCATAAATGATAATAAATTTTTTAATTAATTGCAAAATGTACTTATTCCTAATGATGCAAAAAAATAATGTAAAAGTAACTGAGCTTACATTTAACAATTAACTTAAAATTTTGTGAAAGAGAATCAATTACCAGTGATCGATTAAAATCATTGCTTATTCAAATTTTAAATTTAAACAAATAATGAGTAAATATAATAAATAAATAATGAACAAATATAATAAATAAATAATGAATGAATATAATAAATAAACAATAAATAAATATAATAAATAAATAACGAATAAATTTAATAAATAAATAGTAATAATTATAATAAATAAGTAATGAATAAATCTAATAAATAAATAATGAATAAATGTGAATTGTAAAATAATAAATTTTAAAATAAATAAAATTTATTGCTAACAAATTTTGACCAGTGAAAAGGTAAATGAAATGAAAAAGTTACTTAAAATGGAAATGATTGATTTTTTTTCTTGCAATTAAAAAATATGAGACAAATAAGTTTTGAAAGTAAAAAAATCATTTTGAAAAAAAAGGAAAAAAAAGAAAGAAAGGAAATGATTAATAATGAATTCCGGAACACATGATGAAATTTATCATTATTAAATTTCATTAGAAAAGTAATAAAGTCAAAATATTTTAAAAAATGAGAAAAAAAAATTATGTTCTATATGAAATAGTATTCAAAAATTTCACTTTATTTTTGTAAAAAGAAAAATGCAAATTTAAGGAAGAAAAAAAAATTAAAAAAAGCAAAATTTTAAAAGTTCTCTTTTCTAGCTGAAAGTTAGAAGTTTAAAATAAGATATAGAAGGCGGAGAGAAAAAAAGAAAAAACGATTGAAATTATTGAGTAACCTTTGAAAAGAAAAGCTGTACCGCAACAGGATTCCAGTATTTCATTTCCAAATTGTATTTCGACGTATAATTATACGGTGCATAGAAAACTTTTTCAGCTGGTCCACGCCATACTTCAAATTCTGGATAATTGAAATCCGAGTAGAGTTGTTGTTTGCCCATTGTGATTTTTGTATTCAAACAGCCTTTTGTTTTTTTTTGTTTTTTCCTTTTTCCCTACCATAAACAATAATATTGTTAAAATTAAATTTCAACAATTTTTGCAAATATGCTGACATATTATTATAAATATAATTAATTAATGGAAAAAAAAGATTTTTAAAATTAAATTTGAAAAAATTATGCGACAATCTAACTGACCAATTGGTAGAGGGTACAATTAAAATCACTGCCCTATTAGCACACCTTTGATCACAGTTCTCAAATAGTCAATGTCAAATGTGTAATAATGCGACGATAATTGTCGCAAATTGCAGAATTTATGAATGCAAGAATATTATCACAATTATGCTTAAATCTGTTAGTATTATGGATAAAATGAGCCATGTTATTGTGCTTTTTAGCTAATGAATTTAATAAAATTAAATTACAAATTCCGTTTTGTGTTTAATTTATTTGCATATATGCACACACACGCACACACACACACACACACACACATACACACACACATACATACATACACATATATACACACACATGCACACATACATTACACACATATACACACATATACATACATGTACACATATATACATACACATATACATATATATACTTTTTTAAATTTATCACACCCCTTGTTTGAGAAAGGAAAATATAAATGAATAATGATGGGTAATGGAGTAGACGAATAAATAAGTGATCGAATGAATACGTAAAATGAATGAATGGAATGAATCGAATAAATTGAAGGGAAGTTGAAAAAAAAAAAAAAAAATGATGAATACTTTTAGGTATGTTTCATTTTTCAGTCTAAAGAAAATTTTTTTTAGGAATAAATTTTTTTTTAAGAAAAAAATCATTCTCTTTCAATATAAAAAATATCTTTACTGTTTTTGTCAATTTAAAAAAAAATTATCGAGGTAGAGACTTATGAATTGGTGAAAAGGATAAATTAATGAAATGATGAGTAAAATTGCAATATTTCAATTTTTAAATAAAAAGAAATTTAAATAAAAACTTTTTTTTTTGAAAAAATAGAATAAATAAAAAAATTAATAATTAATTTTTTTTAATGAATTGATGATTAATTTTATTTACAATAACAGATAAACTGTAATGTTAGATGTTTTTTTCTTTTTTAAAATTATATCATTAGAAGAATAAATATGAAAATAAATAGAAAAAAAACATCTATCATATGATCAATGATGGACTATCATTTATTATTATAAATAGAATTAATTATTGATTAATTACTTGATACTATAAATCTAAAGTAATAATTATTAATGTAATCGAGCAGTTAATATTATTAATTGTGAAATGAAAGATTGTAAAGAAATCTTATTCACGTTAAAAAAGAAAAGTTATATAAAGTTAATTTGATCCTCATTAAACTATTTATATTACTACTATTGTCGGAAAAGAAAAAAAACCGAAGCAATGTTTTGTTTTAAATTTACATTTTAATTTTTTTCTTTCTTCTTTATTCCAAATCACTCACTGTATTTTATCCTATTATGCAATCCTTTGTTTAAGCATCTATCAACAATGTGATCTTTTTGTCATCTGCTAACATGTAATCCTTAAGCTATTTACCAGTGCTTTTATGACTCTATAGAAGAAACAAAGCGAAATAATCCTATTTGAACCCAATTCACTCTCTATACGTTGATTACGTCCGTACCCTATGTAAACACCGTCCGTCGCTTCCCCGCACTGAGCCGTTTCAAAAAAAGCTGAGACTGCTACTTTGAAATTTTTCGAGGTGGAGATTCCTCGGTGGAAAACCGTTTTAATCGCAGTGGATTGAACTGGGCAAAAGTCGTTAATAAATTTGTCTGTGCTGATTACTATGTCAATTCAATTCAAACAATTTCAAAAAATCTCTTCCACGACAAACTCTATCAACATTGTTATAATTGTTATTAAAATTATTATTATTACTATTATTATTATCTATGAACAATCTTTGTAATAGCAAATACTGACAAAAATTGTTGTTAATCACTAATTATAATAACTACCATTAGCTAATTATTATCACTATCACTAATCACTTCACATTTACAAATAATGATTTGCAACGCTTTTTAAAATCCTAATTATCGTTTAAAATTAATGAATGAGCAAAACAAATGAATAAATGGTAAAATAATGAATGTTGATCATCATCATCAGTTAAGATGGAATGAATAAGTAGCATTTAAACGATACAGTGTAAATTTTTAAAAATTAGTTCGTAGTCGTGTAATTTCAAGTTCCTTGAATAATCCCAACTAAAAACTTGTTGTAATCATGAAAGTGACAATGTACAGAGCTAGTTACAACCACATCTCTCTTTTTATCTGAACATCTTTTGCATTCTTATCTTTTTGCATCTATCATTCATTGTTAAAAATATCTTCCTGATGATAATGATAACGAAAGTGTATGAAAGCGACCAAGTAAATTCATTTCAAACGTGAACGACATACCCATCTATTCAAGAACATTTGTGCCATAAGCAAAATAACTTCCATTAAAATTATATCATCTAAAGTGCATTAAATTTCATTAAATTAAAAAAGTTTCAAACAAAAGCAAAAAAAAAGAACTTTGATCATGCCGTGTACTTTTTAGATGCTGTAACAATTGAAAAAATTTTTAAAATGCATTAAATTTCATTAAATTAAATAATGTTTTAAGCAAAAGAAAAAAAAATCTTTGATCATACCCTGTTCACTTTAGATACTGTAAAAAATTAAAGAAATTTTTCTAAACCAGTTAATTACAAATACTATTTAGAAAATTTTTTACAGCTACAAATTCAAATCATTTTAATTAATATTTCAAAAAATTTTCATCAAATACTTTTTAATAAATTCTATCGATTACTTATTATTCGCGTGTGAGAGAGTTACACTTACGTAATGAACAGAAGGAATCGAAGGGAAAAAAACGTATAAATTATAAAAGTTAGATAAAAGTATACGTAATTATGTATTATAACTATACAGGTCGTAATTAAATTACAGAGAAAATATCATAGTTATAACTGAGATACGTAATAAAGTTGTAGCAAGCAATCTTACGATTGATAAAAGATGAAATAATACGTGAAGCACATCACGTACACGCCTATATACACACACATACATACACACACAGACACAGACACACATATAAAACACACATACAAACATACATTCATACACATACATGCACGAACACACAAAAAACAAACATAGACAAGAAAGGCAGNACACACACATACACATACACACAGACACAGACACACATATAAAACACACATACAAACATACATTCATACACATACATGCACGAACACACAAAAAACAAACATAGACAAGAAAGGCAGACAGACACCCACACACGGTGCACATTCGGACGAATGCCAAACTTGCGGGTGATTCACGCATACGGCGACGTGTAAATATACTGGCAGAAATCTCTTTCCGGAAGGTTTCTTACCACTCCCTCAACACGTAACAGCTATTTCCATCCCTCATCCGTTATTTTTACCACACCGGCATGACAATGATTTCCAAAATTCGTAAAAATTCAAATTTAAAAGTATAGCCTAATAAAATATGCAAAATAAATGAAATGGATGAAACATTTCTGGAAGAGAATATTTCAATCAGATGAAATATTACGAATTCAAAGAATTGAAACTCTGTGTACGAATTCAAAGAATTGAAACTCTGTGTACGAATTCAAAGAATTGAAACTCTGTGTACGAATTCAAAGTTTGCGTGACAAATTCGAATTCTGTGTGACAAGGAATTCAAAGTTTATATGACAGCAGAGAAGTTTGAGAAATTCAGGAAAAGTGTGTAATCTAATTAGTAATTTCAGGAAAATGTTGTAATACATGGGAAGGTAAATAAATTAATTTAAACATCGCATCCTGAAATGAATTTGTTTATGAGAATTTTTTGTTTAAAAAAGAAAGAGGAAAAATGACAAGAATTCTTCACTTTCTTGCGACAAAAAAAGACATCATTAATCATGCCTTGCATATTTCTTCATTAAGTTTAACGATGTACATTCCGAAAAATTTTGCACTTTAAGCATTCATTCGGTCATCAAGCTAACTGACGATAAGAACATTGACCTTTGGTGGGGCTATTGAGATTTAGGGCTTATAAGTGTTCAAATATAAGCCAAGTTCCAAAATGGCAAGTGCGTATAGCAGTGATATTACTACATAATCAATTGAAACTATAAAGATGATTTAGAAAAAATAGATAGATATGCCAGTGTGGTATATCAGAAGATGGAACATGTATAGTGAAAGCAATGAAGTTGGAAAACCATCGTAATGGTTTTATTGATGTGTAATTTCATTTAGAGTTTTAAATAGAATTAGCGTCAGACAGAATAAATTAACCAATATTGTCAAAAAAGGGATGAATAATTAACAAAATTTTATAAACACAAATAATGTGCTAGCTATGAGTACTTTTGCCGATAATAACTGTTCATTTCATATGTCAGTCATGGATATTTTTCCCGTTCATAACTAATGTTGTTATTTATTGTTAGTTATAGATACTATTAGATAATAACTGAGCTATATATATATATATATATTAATTATGAAGATTTTCCAATCATACTGATAATAGATTGCAGAACTTGTATTTCTGATCACTTTCATAAACTCAGTAATGATAGTGATCATAATAATAACAATTGAAAAATAAAAACAATGATAACAACTAATGATAATATGACAATGTAACTTAGGTTTAGATTTTGATGAAATTTTTAAATGTCACCAGTAATTATTTAAAATTCAGTTATCAAAGTTAATGGTTATATCAACAAAAATTTAAGCCCTATTTTTTTTATTAATTTATTTTATTTCTTCGTTTGCTTTCATCAGAAAATACTCACTAAATTTTTGATTCTGTGTTTAATGAGAAAATATTTTAATTGAATTTCAAACATTTTTGTTTCAATTTCTTCGGTGATAATTTCATCATAAAAGATGATAATAAATTTATTAAACAAACTAAAGTGCATAAAGTAGTAGTTACGGGATGGCGATAAGGTGGTTTTTGCATTATTAGTTTTATTATCAGAATATTATCTATGACTAATAATATATGATTAATGAGGGGTCATCAGGATTTTTCCTGATGGGTTATATTACATTAGTTCAAAACGGTAAGAGCTCATTTAAGTTAACATGAAAATTTTTTCTTAGCAATGAAGAAAGAATTTATTTGACAGCAAAAAAAAATTTTCCTGACAGTTCCATTGAACGATCATTTCAAATTTAAAAAACCTCTCTCCTATCCTTTATCTTTCCTTATACTTTATCCTGCGTGAAACAGTATCAAATTACACTCACTGAACATTTTACTTTGGACTTCGTAGACTATGTGATAAAAATTAGTAAAACTTAGTAATTAATTTTTACTCATTTATTAAATTCAAAGTAATTAGGAAAAACAAAAAAAAAAAAGAAAAAACCTTCTGATGATGTATAACAAGAAATCATGAGAACAATTTAAAAAATTCCTTTGTAAATTGAAAGTAACTTACGATGAAAGTATGCCTGATTTTTTTGGCTTATTATTTCAAGATTAAACTGTCATCAAAGAGCATTCTGAATCATTTCTCTTCACAATAAGCAAAATAACTAAATGTTTTGTTCAACTAATTATTTTCTTATCATTCTTATTAAAAAATGAAACTATGGGATTGTACTTATCAGCTATTATCTTACTTATCATTCGTGTCAAATAAATTAGTATTGTTTGTTTCAGTGATATGAAATCTCAAATTATTCCAAAACAACTAAAAAAAAAGTGCAGAATTAAAAATAAATCCAAAATAAAAACAGATTTATTATCCATTGCACTGATGAGAGAACATCGCAATGGATAACAAAATATTCGAATACTGATTTTTAATTGCTATCGGTGACCCAGAAAATTTTGGTTGAATTTCAATTTAAACATTCAGTAAATATCAAATTTTATTTCTAACTGCAACACAATCTATTCAGGTTGAAATAGCTTTGGCTATGAGTAATATTATTAGAGTGTGAACTATTCTTGGTAAATTATACTTGGCCAATATTTGTTGTATGAATAGAACAAAAAAAAAAAAAATTAGCAAAAGTGATTAGCATCAGCGCTATTATTACTGCAAGTACTGTCGTTCTTATTATGGTCCTTATTGTTATTAGTACTACTGAAATTACTGTCATTCTTATTACGGTTCGTTCTTATTGCTATTATTACTATTAACGTATTTGTTACTATTATTATCACTTCAGATTCGTAGAGAATTTTTAATATTACATAAAAGCTGTTTGCTGTGCCATTGCCGAGACTTTTCCAGCAACAGTTCGACTCCAAGCTCTAAAATATGTGTAAGCTAGTTTACACAAAAAAAATAAATCATGCTGTAAAAAAAAAAGACTGGCAAGATAGGCAATGAAGTAGGGAATCGTGTTTACAACACGCAAATTTCAAAGGCAAATTCATTTACGTCTGCTAATGACATATCTATCTGTGCTATTGGCTATTTAAATCTTTCACTTCTTTTATCGCACACAAATGAATTGATAAACTCTGGAAAAACCTTGAAAAAAAATTGATCGAAAATTTAGTCTTTCAAGTAACCATATGATCCGAATCAAAGAATGGATGAAAACGATAAAAATAATAATAATAACAATAATTATCATCATTGTGCTTGCTAACAAAGATTTGGAGGATTTCATCCTCGTTGATAATAGTAATGATAATAATGATAATAATAATAACAATAATAATAACAATGACAATAATAATAATCATGATAAATAATTAATAATAGTAATAACAATAATAATATGTAATAGTAATAACAATAAAAGAAATGGATTGCATAGAAGAGGAAAAACTTAAATAATCAGTTCATAAATCTCAAACAAACTTCTCTTTAGCAATTTCTCAGGTTTTACTAATTTTATTTTTATTTTCACTAATTTCATTTCCATTACTTTAATTATATTTCATTAATTTACAAATTGAATGAAAAACAAAAACAATCGATAAATTGCAATTCCAAATGAAAACAGCCAGAAGTAAAATGAAATAAAATACAAATGAATTAAAATATCAGCAATTCAATTCTTTTTCAATATATTCAGGAAATAGTTTTTTCATGCAAAACGTATTATTTATGATTGACCGAAAATATTTAAATCAACCAGTTTTTTTCATTCAATCTGGAAAGCAACTAAAAATATTATAAACTACGATAAGCGAATGTATTAATTATTATATGGCAGCGTTGGCTGCATTAAATGAACATGAATTTAGGACATGACAGTAAATAAATAATGCTCTTAAAAGTGATCTGAATCTTATGCTGATCTAAAATTTAGACACTGAACTGATTGATTAAATGAATGTTGAACTGACACAAAGACAGTTTTTAAATTACAACTTTTTAAATTATAGGATAACCAAGAAAACGGAAATAACACAAGAATACGGGCCGATCAAACTGGTCCAAATTATTCCATAGAACCTTGAAATTTGTATATCATCATAATCTTAATTATCATCATTATCTTCTACCATTTAATTTTATCATTTCCTATTATAAGCAATCAAAGTTCTTATCATTTGATTTGATTATTGCATTTTTTTTCCCAAATGATTTGATTATTGCAAGAAATATTATTATTGTTTGAAATGACATGATAAAATTGGTAAACCAAAAAGCATTTTTTGTATTTACATATCTTTTATACTGATCAAAAAAAAAAAGATTTTTATATCTTTTTATATCAAATAATAAAAAAAAGATGCTGTAATAAAAATTTGAAAAATTTTTTAGAAAATTTTTATTGAGCAAAAAAAGAAAAAAATTCAAATCAATAAAATATTGTCAAACAAAATATGAAAAACAATTTTTTGTCATCATATTTCAAAATGTCACATAACAAACAAACAAAATAAATAGAAATCTGAATATTCAATATGTACAAATAATTCATATATCATTGTATCTGATTCTGTTGTATGATCATCACTAATATCAGGCTTGTTTTCTACTTATTCTTCTCTTTTAAACAGTTGTGCTAGTTTTCGAAGTAATGATTTATCTATTTAATTATTAAAGTTATCAGCTAATTAATTATTGTATAATTACTGCATTAGTAAAATTGCAGATGTGACAAATGAATGACAGTGATTGATATTGCTTATTTCTACTTATTCTTCCATACAGTTATATTAGTTTCAAAGTAATGATTTACCTATTCATTTATTTAAGTTATCAGGTAACTATTATATAACTATTATAACCATTATACAATTACTGCTTTAGTAAAAATTCAACAAGTGACAAATGAGTGACAATGACAAAAATCACATAAACAATGCTTGCACACAAACAGAAGATGTATAATTCTTTTATTTATTATTATTTTTCTTCCTTTACTTATAACTCTAACAATAACGTAAATTCATCTCCTTTGCTTCCTAATTTAAAGTTTAAAATAATTACTTCAGTTTAATATCCCCTTAATTTTAAAAACTGAATGGTGAAATCGCATTGTTAATTTTAAGAACTGAACAGTGATATATGGTTGATAATATTTTGAAGAATTTGGAAAGGAAAATTCAACTGCTTCTTTTATTACAAGTAGAATAGTTAAATTTATTTCTAAATGTTAATTCATTTTTTGTTTAATCTAGCAGTTAAATCTCCACTTCTCTTTGTTCTTATCCTTAATTAATAAAGTAAATAAAATCCAATGGAAATGAAAAAAGAAAAGCTAAGTTGCGTCGTCTTCAGTATGAGCCAAAATTAAATTTCGAAGCATATTGTAGTAAAATGAATCAATAATAAAAAAAATTAAATTTAGATCCCTGTCACATTTAGTTAAAAGAAATTTAAGAATTATGTTTGGAAATGAAGTTTGACATAAACTTATAGACTTTTAAAAACAGCTATTATCGGCTGATAATATAATAGACTAATCATTCAAATTATCGTAAAATAATAGTCATTACCTGACAAGTTTCTGTCATTTTTTGACATCATTATATGTAGTACAGATTTGCAATGATTTTATATTTTCATTCAGATCAGCACAAAAATTATCATCATTAATTCTGTGCTTCCTAATTTGAAATATAAAATATTTATTTTAGTTAAAAGTTCCGTTCCATTGCTATCATGCTTTTCGACATACCAAATGGAAATGTGTATCTTTATGAATTAATGAACAGAATTTTATCGCTGATTGAAAGAACGATCGAAAATCCTTGTCCTGCAAGCAAAGATCATACATATCTTTACTTTTTTGCTTGATATTTTATTTAGACATAACTTTCAGTGGCAAACAGTGATTTACAAACAGGTTAAGTTAGTTTCATTAATTTTTTCTCTTATCTGATTCTAATCTACTATCCTGTTCACTTTTACACTTAAAGTAATAAGGAGCTAAATCTCTATATATGGATTTGCATAATCATATATTAACTTCACACATATTTTCATGTATTTTCAAATTTAAATCAAATTTATTAAATTTTTCAAAATTAAATCCAGTTCGATAAAAATTGCAAGTTTCATTACAAAAGAAAACTGCATTTGCTAGCTCTTTGTTTTTTCGTCCTTTTCATTAAATATATTTGTTTGTACTTATATTACTTTTTTTGATTGCAAGTTAAAATTAATGCCCAAAGGATCCAAAAATTTCCTTTGTCCGCAGCTTGGTACATTTATGAACTATTTTATAAAGAAGGTACGGTATTTCCAGTTTTATACTTTTTAGTTTTCAGCTTTTCATGAAATCTTTAATACGACGTTTTTATTAACCCCGAATAAATATCCTTTAAGCTTCTGAATTTCATGCATGAGTTTATATTGGTGAGTA
Source organism: Mansonella ozzardi (assembly GCA_029876185.1). Classification (NCBI taxonomy): domain Eukaryota; kingdom Metazoa; phylum Nematoda; class Chromadorea; order Rhabditida; family Onchocercidae; genus Mansonella; species Mansonella ozzardi. Next base: position 31,216 of record JARVGP010000252.1, on the reverse strand, counting down.
ACCACTTAGGTGACTTGGTGATTAGCAGCTTAGGTGAGATTTGAAATGATGTTTGAATATTTAATATTATTCAATTATTATTCAATTAAGGAAACTTTTGAACTCGATTGATCAGATGTAATTTGTTTACTAACTTACTTCTATTTGATATCACAAGCTAAATGTTCGTTCTGCAATCTAAGTACCATTCTTTGCTAAATTCCGTTCTAAGAGTTTATACTTGGTAAGTAATCGCTTAGATGACTTGGTGATTAGCAGCTTAGGTGAGATTTGAAAATGATGTTTGAATATTTAATATTATCCAATTAGAATAAATTAAGCTGCGAACAAAAGGAAACTTTTGAATTCGATTGATCAAAATGTACTTACTTTAATTTACTTCTATTTGATATCACAAGCCTAAGTATTGGTTCTGTAATCTCAGTACCATTCTCTGCTAAGATGATTGCGCAGTTAATTAGTCTCTTCCTCCTTCTATTTTATAATAGTGTTGATAGTATTACTGTGTTTCGTCATTTCGGATAATAGTAAGTTATATCTGGTTACCAAATATATTCTGACCTTAATAAAGTACTCGTAGTTCATTATGTCATAGAGCATCACAAAATACCAGAATAAAGTTCGGCTGTATAAAGCGAGACTTTAGCTAGACAAAGATTTTCCTACAAAAATTTAAATTTAAAATTTGAACTACCCACTGATAAACCAAAACAAAAATGACCAAAGATCACAAATATTCAGCAATTACTGGATATTCTTGCGCACTCGCACAGTTAATTACCATATAAACCTAGTAATAATAAAATTACTTAAAGATTTCCATCCACTTTTAAGTTTACAAATAATAAAAAAAGTTAACTTAAATCACAAATCAAAAAATTTTGCTAACTTCTAAATTTAAAATTAAATGATTTGATTCATTCTTTAGATTCAAAAGTAATAAAAACATCAGCATAAATTCAATAATGAAAATTTGAAATAGTGAAAATTTTTTTACTAACCTTATAAATGTGAAAGTAAAAACGTTTGACTGACCTTTTAAATACAAAAGTAATAAAAAGGTCAACTCACTTTATGATCTAAAAGTATTGGAAGGATTTTTTTGTCTTACCTTATTAATCTAAAATTTAAAAATGTTTACTTATCCTTTGAAAATAAAAGTAAATGACCTGACTCATCTCTTCAAATCTAAAAGTAAAAAAAATAATTTATCTTATAAATTTAAAAAACTTACTTACCCTTTAAATTTAAAATCAAATAATTTGACATATCTTTTTAAGACTAAATTTAATAAAAAAATGGCATAAAAAATCGAATTTTACGAATTTTAAATTAACGAAAAATTTGACTTCCTTTAATCTATAAGTTTGAAAAGTTCATATATTTCAAATCTCAAAGTAACAAAAAAGTCAAGTTACATTGTAAATCTAAAATTAAATAAAAAATTTTCACTCTCCTCATAAATGTATAATTAATAAGAAAATTTAGACATATTAACTGATTGAAGAAAATTCTAAAAATATTTAACTTAATTTATAAATCTTAAAATGGGAATGTTCGACTTATCTTTTATATTTGTGAGTACTAAAAGTAACAAGAAACTTTAAACATTTTAACAGAATTAAAAAAATTCTAAAAATATTTAACTTAACTTAAAGGAAAAACATTTGACTTATACTTGTGAGTCATAGAAAAATTTACATCATCTTGAAGGTATCATAGTGATGAAAATTTAATTAGCCTATAAATCACGGCGCTTAAAAATATTTACCTGTCGCTATAATCAATCCTACCAACTCTCGATCACAACATTGAATGCTAATGAATATTTGATTTTTATCAATACTTTTTGATGTTTTCTGTCTACTTTTAAAGTAACAATCACATCATCGAGAGTTTCCAAAATATTTCTTACAAGTATTTGTAAGAAATAACAGCAAAATAATTAATTTCATTCAGGTTTTGAATTCTATTACGTTTCCTAACTTTTTTTTCTAAATGTTGAGACTGATGAGGAAAAAAAATAATACTTTCGGGATAAATGCCGGAAGAATACCGGAAGAAGGTTATTCATCAGTAATCATTAATCTAACAGTAATCATTCTAATCTTTTTGATATTTGAAGAATTTTTTTTATCCAGAACGTTGGATTTGAGATTCAAATTTTCATCAGTTTTCTTTTAGCGTTAAAATTTGATTCCGTGGAATATGACAATTTATAGAATTTTTAATATCTCATTTGGTACGTGCTGGATTTAATGACGATTTAATGATGGTATTTCCAGGACAATTCAAGTAGGACATTTTTCCGGATGACAGGACAAAGAAAGCAATTTGGTACACGTTATTTGGAAGATGAGTCACAAGTATTCAAATACAATGCTTGGGATAATGTGGAATGGAGAAAGGAACAGGAAGAAGAAGCACGTAATAAAATAGCTATCCAAAAGGAATCACGTGTTGCATTAGAAGAAGCCGAATATTTGCTACAAAATCCTGCCAAACAATGGGACACATTCTACCAGACACACAGAAGCAAATTTTTTATGGATCGAAACTGGCTACTAACCGAGTTCCCAGAATTGAATGTTGAATGCCGAGTAAGTTAATATTTCAAACTTATGTCGATTATTGTTTAGTTTATTGATATTTGATTAAGCATATTAATTACAGTTGAATAATTCTATTTATATTTTGATTCTGGACGAAAAAGTTAGTTGTGAAACAGTAAAAGTGAATTAAAAAGAAAACAGCTTAGATATTTAAGGTGAAATTTTTATAACAGAGTTTGGCTTCAATACATGACATAATAACGAAATAACGAAAATTTTAAAAATTAGCCTCGTATTGTCAATTTTATTTTTTGCAAAGTAAGAGATGATATAAGCTTTCCTGACTATTAGAGAGGAGTGAGAAAGTGGACGAATTCGTTAAGATTACCTTTTAAATTTTATCCTTCAGTTATTCCGGAGGATCTATTTATTATCTATTGCTGCAGAGATCTAATGATCCAGTTCGTATCTTGGATGTTGGATGTGGCGTCGGCAATGCCACGATACCGTTGCTGCAAGCATCTGAACGATCGGGAAAATTGTTCGTTTATGCTTGCGATTATTCACAACAAGCCGTTGATATTCTCAGGCAGAACACAGTACAGTGGTCCGACAGGTGTAAACCATTTGTATGGGATATTACGGGACAAATAACAAGAGCTGTGCCCGTGGGATCTCTCGACATACTTCTTTGTATTTATGCACTCTCAGCAATTCCACCAGAAAAGCAACAGTGGGCAATTGGCAACTTAGCCAGGTGAGCTTGGACATTACAAGGTCGTTTCTTTGTTTTCCTTTGTTTTCGTTTACATTTTTCTAAGCGGAAATAACATTTGAAATGTATTGCCTGGAATACAAAGAAACATGTATTCGAAATTTCTATTGGTTTATGCTGCGCAATAAAAAGGCAAAATCCGTGTTGTGCAAACCTAATTGTTATATTTTATATTTAATAATTATATATAGGTTGCGGAATCTTTTTAAGTGCAGATAATTTTGTTGTAGTGCTAAATTCGACCATAACAAAGGCATTTGAAATAATTTTCAACGGAAATAATTTTCAGTTTATTGAAACCAGGTGGTATGTTATTGTTGAAAGATTATGCACAGTTTGATATGACTCAATTGAGGTTCAAGAAGAATCGCTTGATAGATGAGAATTTTTATCGTCGTGGTGATGGAACCTTGGTTTATTTTTTTAGCCAAGATAAATTGGATAGGTTACTTACTGAAGCTGGCTTGCAAAAGGAAACTAATATTTTAGATCGACGATTAATAGTAAATAGAGCTAAACGAATTAAAATGTATCGCATGTGGGTGCAATGTAAATATGTGAAAAGTGCTTTGTAATGATGTTATTTGTGTGATAAATGAAATATAAATATGTTCTTCATTTGAAAGATTAATTTAGTTTCTTATGCAGAAGTTTCATGTCATGAGTCTTATTCATGCATATATTTCCAGACGTAGTGACACTGACCGATTAAGTGTTATGAAGGGAACTGTATTATTATTTAAATGATAACAGAAATTAATTATAAAAAGAAAGTTCTTCGCACGGCATTAAACTTTGATATATATTTCAATAGTTCCAATGCGTTTTACTCTTTTCTCTTCTCAAATAAAAAGGATCATCAAAATTCTGAACTTCTATCTGCCGTTCCGCTTGATAACACTATCCATGGATAACCGGTGTCATCAACTGATGTTGATCAACCCATTTTATCTGTTCTTCTTAATGATGGTCAGTGAATGCTGTAAACTGGAATAGAAAAAAGAAAGCAATTGTGTGGGAGAATATATGCACACATGCAATATTTAAGGATTTGATGAAACGAAGTGATCAGTGAAGTTTTGAAATCAGTTGACCCTCTTTATTAACTTATTAATTTGTTTCTGTTGAAAATATGGTGGTGTATTTGTTTAAACTTTTCTTTAAAAGTTTAAGCTAATGTTATATGAGAAAGATTGTATATTGTTGGAAATTATAAAACAAATTTAAATTAGCGATGTTTTCATTATGGACACGGTAACCACAAAATTGTTTTTTGCAGGCGATCAGGATGAGATTCGAACTCACGCGGGGAAACCCCAATGGATTAGCAGTCCATCGCCTTAACCACTCGGCCACCTGATCAACACAATGTGGCATAGAATTAAGGTAAGATAATGTAGAATTTAAATTATAAGTGTAAAAATTTAACGAAATTATTTATTGGTATCATATTTCAGTTGAATGCTATTGAATCTCATTATGGTTACCTTGAGCTGTCAAAAAAAATGCTCTTTCATCGTTTAAAATTTTTCATTGGAATTTTCCCATTAATACTTCCGACAACATCCGTCTTGTTAAGCTTTACACGTTAAGTCTTAAATATCCTTTATGAATATTTATCCAGAAATTTTCATATTAATCTCTTCTTTCATTTAAATTTTATTACAGTGGAATTATGTTATTTTTACTACATTTAACTGATAAATTTAGCTATAACATTAATTGAAAAATAAGAGTATTCTTTTTATAATTTAATTAATTAATTTTTGTAAAAAGCTTTTGACATTATTTGCTATTTCTATTGATGTCAGCGAAATTGACAAGACAAGGTAAAAAGTGTAAAAATTAAATTTCGATTATATTCTTTTTTTTGATATATCAATATAAAAACACACACACACATACATACATTAGCAAAAAATTGATCGACAAAATTTGTACAAACTATTGAAAATTTGTTCATTTCTTTAAAAAAAAATTATTTAAATTTTTACTTTTTTAACATTGGTCATTTCAATTTTCATTGTTATAGATTTGAGAAAGAATAGACTTTAATTAAGATACTAATTAAATTTTTGACGAAAAAGATTTTTAGGATATTTTACTAGCAACAACAATCATTTACATTTGCAAAGTTTGGTAGTTTTTTTTTTTTTTTTTTTAATTTAGTTTGAGTGGTATTGATTGATAATTTAATTTGTCTATTATTTTGATTAGTGATTTCATTGAAATAAGTATGTTCAGTATTTATCATACAATGATAGTAAGTATTTATTATTGTTACCGCTAACAAATAGATCTTATGAAATTATCAAAACAAATAAATCAATGGAAAAATATTCATTTGAAATCGCAAAGATCATTTAGTTACTTTTATTTTCAGGTTATTCTGTATTGCAATAATTTGCCAAGTTCGTTTGGTTTATTTTTTATTAATTTCATCCATTTTAAAAAATAATCAAAATATTTTTTTCGATGTATTTCAGTGTTCCTGAAATTATATTCCTCAAAAATTCAGCACCAAAAACTTTGATGAAAATTGAAATTGTTTATTGCAAGTTTTAGCTAATTATAAGTTTGCGTTTTGAATCGGTTTCAAAATTTCAAAATTTGAAATTACTCTTTTATTGATCATTTATCTTTCCTGTAGGCGCAAATCTACCAAAAAGTGACACCGATTTTTTGTTTAGGTGTCATAATCTTTTGCTCTAAGCTCGAAATATTTTAATGAAATTTAATCTATAGCGAAATTTACCTAAGATATGAAATTTGTCGTATATGTCGTAAATATTTGTCTCTAAGATGCGAATAAGTGACACTTTTCGTAAAAAAAATCGATCGATGTTTCAATGATAAGTTATTTTTCTCGCCTTTCTCTTTAAGCAGCATCAAACTTCTCTGTAAGAATTATATTTTGAAAATAGATTTAAAGAAAAAGTAAAGAAAAAAATTCACAAAAGGACAATATATGTATTCATTAAAATTACTAATAATTAAGAGGGCAACAATGTATGTATTCATTAAAATTCTCCCAATCTAATAATCAAATATCTTTTTCTTTTTTTGGATTAGTCATCGAATAATTAAGAATCAAATTTAATAATCTGACTTCGTCATTTTTGAATTATTTAATCATTTAATTTTTTAACGAGTATTTTTGACTGTATGATGCAAATTCATTTATTTTTTTCGATCCTCACAAAATTGTTGACAGTTTTTAAATTTAACTTTATGTATATGAGTATAAAATTCTTACAATTAATATTATTTCGAATATATCATAGTGAGCAGCTTATTAAATAGATAATCAGTTTGATAATAATAAATCTTTTTTGAATTATATTTAATTAATATTACGATGACGAAATCTTTTTTGAAATGTATTTACTAATATTACGATGACGTGGTGTTTTAGTTTACTATGATATGTCAGGGAAATGCAATTCATTAATTCTGCCAGAAATAATTTTACAAAAAAGTTTTTGTTTTAGTTTACTATGATATGTCAGGGAAATGCAATTCATTAATTCTGCCAGAAATAATTTTACAAAAAAGTTTTTGTTTTAGTTTACTATGATATGTCAGGGAAATGCAATTCATTAATTCTGCCAGGAGTAACCTTACAAAAAAGTTTTAAGTTGAAAGACCCTTATAAGTTTCATTTTCTTTTTCTGGTAATTTCATTCAGGGAATTAAATATTACCACACTATTGTTAATTATCAAAATTCAATTTTTGTAAAAGCCATTGACAATGAAATTTTTATCATATATCGATTTTTATTCGGGCAAACAATTTTTCGAAATTGCAAATTTTTTTTTTCATTTTACAAGAATGACAAGATACCACATTATTTTACCTGGGTATTGTACAATTCATACTTTAAGCATGCACTTTTGCAAGTTTTACGCAAAAAGTGCAGAAATCAACATCGTTTTGAAATAAATATATAACACGCAATTGACTGATTAAATATTGCTAAAGATGAAATGATTCATTTTAAAGAAGGAAAAAAAAACCTAACTGAGTTCGAACATAAAGGCTCCGAAAAAAGAAATGTAGGAAAATGATTTGAAAAAATTCTTAGAAAGAAGAAGTGAAGAAATAAAGAAATGAATTGAGATCACAGAAAGCATAGATTCCGGAAGGTAAAAAAAAGAAAGCAAAGATTCCGGAAAGGTAAAAAAAAGCATGGAAAAGTCAAGAATAATAATTTAGCTAATTTGAAAAAAGAGTGAAGAATTAGCAAATCTGACACTAAGAATTCATGCCTTGCTAATTAATTAGTGAATTGTAGTAATGTTTAGATTGATATTTGATAGTTTAAAAAAAAAGGCTTATCGAGTTTTTAGGAATAAGAATATTTCGGTCCAACTGACAAAATAATAATACAATGTTAGAAATACGTTTTGATAGAAATTCAAGGACAAAATTCACATGTTCACTTCAATTACTACAATTCAGCTGGAAAGAAAATTAATTAATCAAAATAATAAGAAATAAAAATGGAATTAATTTGGTCTGATTTTCTTTCTTTTCTAATCAAATTAATTTTAAATTAATATTACAATTTACAATTCACATCAAGTTTTAAAATTAAATAATAATGTGAATTTTCACAATCTATCGAGAGAGAAGGAGAGAGAGAGAGAGAGAGGAGGATTTAATGTGGATTTTATGAAAATAAATGAAGGATAGATAAGAAATGAAGAAAATTTAGTTCGAACTCAGATAGATTAAAATTTTAGCCAATTGATTCCATCCAAAAAATGGACAATTGTAATTAAAAAAATTTTTTCAATAGGAAAAAAATTTGAATGGACAATAGCAAATGTGTAATGTACCGCAAATGATTGCATCCAATGATACAATATTGTGGCGCATTTTGTAATGTCGAAGTAAAAAAAAATGAGTGAAAAAAGTGCAATGTATGAAAAAACTAAGTTTATAAAAAAAAAAAAATCCACTACTTTTCATTGTTGAATTTTTTCCATTGCATTTATGATTTTAATCAAAAATTTACCACAAATAAATGAAATACCTAAAAATGAATTGCAATAATTTTTATCAAATGAAAACTTTAACGATTTATCATTTTTGACCTTTTTTTATCTCAAATGAAATTTAATTTGAGGACAAGTTTTTCTTCTGGTTCTTTAGTTTGTTGTTGTTGTTGTTGGTTTTTTTTCTCACTAAAATATGAAATTAACTATTTCCTATAATTTTCAAATTAGTGAGGAAAAAAATAAATGAAATAAAAATAAAACAAAAGCAAAAAAAACTTATGATTTAAAATAATTAGTGAAATAGGTGGCAAAAGTAATGAAAAGTACGCAAGCAATAGTAAATATAGCACCAAATAAGATGATAAATAATATGTCATTTGATGCAATACAGAAGATATCACTAGACTGTTGAGAAGAATACGGTAATGTTTTCACTGATCGATCATTTGGCAATGATGAAAAACGCTTAGTTGAAAAATTCGAATTCTAAAATTTTGATTTTCAGCAATATTTAGATTGATAGCTTTATTTGATATTTAAGTGGTAAAATTTAAATGAAGAAATATTCGACGCAAAAAAAAAAATTTTATTTTAATTAAATAAACCTGTTCCATTATATCAAGTGCGCTGAAACTAGTCCTAACATCCACCGTATTGTCACTATTAATAGATCGTTTCTTTAGTAATCGTATAGTTTCTGGTGAAAGTGGTGAAGCTTCAGGTGCCGGTGCAGCAGCTGATTTTACAACACCAAATCCTTCTGGTTCGGAACATTGTGGTCGTGGACATTCGGTATTTGGCTCTTTAATCGTTATACTAATCTGGCATTGGTAATAAAGCTCTGGCTCATCTGCATATTTATAAACATGAGCCTCTTGACCAGCCATCAAATCTGCAAAAAAAAAAAATAGAAATTAGTAAATTTTCAGTAAAAAAAAAGTCAGTTGAAGTTCAGGAATTTGAACTATTTTGAAATATTTTATAATATTTAACAATTAAATTGAACTTATCAATTATTTTACTTACCTGTAGGATATTCTAAATTATTGAGTATATATTTATCTAAAGCACAGCCATCTTCATTTAAGATTTGCACCGTATCACCTTTACCATTATCTACAACGCAGGAATGTACCAATGCACAGAATGTATCTGTAGTTTCCGAATCACAAGTCCACTTATGATATACAGCATCACCGATCATTGCAAATCGAACAGGTTGGCCAGTTGGCCCATTTTCCAAAATCTTTAAAAAAAATATATAATTTTATTAAATTTGAATTGATTAATCAAAACATTAAAAGTTTTTTTTATGAAATTATAAATTATTCTTTAAAAATACTATCTTCATGAATTGTAATTCGTTGAAAAATTTCGAACCTCATATCGACATACAGGCATCGGTACCACTTGTGTTTGAAATAAAGTGGTCATTTCGGATACTTCAATCTGTGTACTAACAGTCTTGTCAGCTTCCATATAAAAACATTGTATACGATATGCTCGATCTATTTTTGTAATGAATTTTGGATGAAATGTAATGACAACTACACTCGTTACATACACACCACGAGGATTTAAGGAACGTGATCGTTCAACATTACACGAATCAAGTGGTAATTCGATCCCAGCTACCTAAAAACATAGTTAAATTAAAAAGTGCAATTCTATGATACCTTGGTATCAGTATGATACAACTATGATCTAATAAATAAACATATGATATCAATTTTTAAATCTAACTTTTAAAAATTTTAATTGTGTTCTTATTTATTCGGCTTTTACCAATTTCATTTACATTCAATAAAAAGACGATTTAATTTTTAAATTGAAATTTCAAAAATTTTAATTTAGTCGACAAAATGGACAAATGAAATATCGAATATATTAGTAGCAATTTTTTTCTTTTTATAGAAGCTTGAAATCATGAGCTATTTCAATTATTTTCATTCTTCATAATTAATCCGAATTTTCAGTTTAAAAAAAAGACCTAGTTGCATATGACCTTTAACCTATCTTACTATCGGATAAAGTTAAAATTAAACAAAAAAGAAAGGTAATGATAAATAATGAAAATCAATTGCAAACTCTTTATGTTCGAAATGGCGATGATGATAACCTCAACCATTTGCATAACACTTCAATAATAAAATAATGATAATGAAAATACACGATAATAGCGATAATGAAATTTTTCCAATGACAATAATGATAATGAGATTTTTTCAATGATAATAATGATAATGAAATTTTTTCAATGATAATAATAATAATGAGATCCATTTTTTCATTCCACTGCTTGAAAATTTGAAATCAAAGCAAAACTGACCAAATAATTTTGCGCAAAAAAATTATGGCTACTGAATAAATAAAATAAATTGTACTAAAAAATACAATTCCTTCAAAATTCCTCACTCGTATTACTTTCGTTATCAAATTAATTAATTTCAATTAAAATTATTATCTTAAAATTGTTCGTAGTATTAATAATGCTAATTTCTAATAGTTACATTTATAAAATTAATGCAATCATTAACAAATTCAATTATTTGAAATTACACTTGTAAATAAAAAAAAAATTCAAAAATGAAAAATTCAAGAAGGAATGCAAACCTCTCGTCCGGTACTATCTGAACGACATTCATCTTGCTCATAAAGTCCTTTTACGTATACATGTCCCTCAAATAGATTTCTAGTATTGAAATTAACTGTTAGGGAAGTAGCACCACATTCTATTTCAGGTTCACCTTCAACACCATTATCAATCGGAATTGCTGATATGTTGTTATTATTAAAATAGAAAAGTAAGAATAGGAATGAGAACAGTGATAAATGCATACTTGTGTTTACTATAAATGTCATTACCAGTGAAAATTTCAGTAAATAGCAATTATAATAGTATCAGCAGTAAAAGAAATAAGCTGATAATAGGATATTAGATAATATTACGTTACGTGTTAGTAGCAATTGATTGATATCAGTTGCATAAAGTGTTAACAAGTGATATTTTTTTAATGTTTCCAGAAATATTGGAAATAACAAAGTAAGAAAGAGACGTGGGATGATAAATAAATAATAATGAAGAGCGTGAAGTTCCTTTTTATATAAGCGTTTTGAGCGTACCGCTATACCAAACTCTATATGGATGAGCAAATACCAAGAAAATCTCCGATTTTCCCTTTTTCAATAGATCATATAGCAACGGAGGTCATCATTATCCTGTTTTTCGAAATACAGGTGGAAATAATAAAAGGATGGAAAAGTTCCGATGTAATCATTCTTTGTCAATCCTTAATGTACTAAAAGATGATGACAGTGGTATGTTAAAATTAAAAGAGGACGGGAATTGAAGAAGAGGAAAAGGATTAGTGGAATGGTTATGGGATATTGCGGAGGGAAAAGAAATGATGGAAGAAAAAGAAGTTCTTGAACTGGATATAATTAAAAATCAGGATTTCAAACTTTGCCAATTTCTCTGAGAAAGGAAGTTGAGAACATTTATAATGATGGACATTTCGACATTAAATTGATAGAAAAATTTTTATCAGTTTTACAGCGGAAAGTGCATTTAATTTCGTTTGGATCAAGAAGAACAACGTTTTTCTCTCTTTCGTGTGTCGCGTCGATCTGGAAGAAAGGTCAAATGCTTATTGTTGAAAAATTCAATTACAAAATGAAGAGAGAATATGGAAGAGTAATTTGATGTCAAAAAAGATAATTTACTTACATTTTCACAGGATTGTGAAAGGAATGAGAAAGGTAAAGTACTATGATGATTGGTTTGATATCAATTTCGGTTTATCTGAACCATAATTTAAAAAAAGCATCGGTGTCACATATCATGTCACTTTTTTTCTCATATCTCCTAATGTCATCTAGTATCATCCAAAATCTTTCATCCTATGATTTTTTATATTCACGTAAAATTCAAATGAAATAAGATAAAACTTAAGAAATAAGAAATTTCTATCGATAAAATTTAATATAGAAATTCTTTGTTAAATGAAAGTAAATAAATGTGATTATCAGTTATATCATGATCGATTCTGTTTCGAAAAACGAATTTTTTTTTTAAAAAGTTTTTTATAAACTATCAGCTGACCATTATGATCAAATGATCATAAAATGATCAAAATGATCAAATCAATTCTAATATGCAGTTTTAACGCTATTTGTTCACTTGTCATTATCAATTTTTAATCATTTTTCAAAACAAATGCACAATTAACCAAAAAAAATTTTTTAAATTTCAAATAATTACTTTAAATTAATTAGAATTTTCATTATTTATAATTTTTGCCATCAAATAATTTACATTACTGCTCTTGGCGATTGATCTTTGTTGCCACACTTATAAAAATTTGCAAGAACTGCGAATATTTAACAATTAAGATGAATTTTTATTTAAATTATAAGTTCATTACTGACAATACAAAATTCATTGCTAACAATTCTTGCGTGTGATTTCGTTAAATTTAGAAAAAATAATCAATCGATTCTTATTATTGATCCAATTTGATATTAATGTAAAATTTTAACTTTCACTATTTATGCATTTGACTTAATCGATTATTTTTTTTTGCAATTTCTTATTTTTTTTCATTTCAGTATTTGCCACTCTTAATGATTTCTTTTTAAGTTCGAATTCTAATTCTGACAGAATAATTGATATCGAATTAGATGAATTAAACTGAATAAATCGCAAGTGGAAAAAATTTTTAACAGCAAACTTTGTTTTGATTAAAACAACCATTTCCTTTCCTCCTAATTCAAATCCTCCATTCTTTCTCCAATACGCATTTTTTACATTATGTCGCATTTTTTTAACTAATCTTTTAAAATTTTCTTTCCAACCAAATTATATCTTATTATAACATTTTATAAATTTTTTATTCGATTGTTTAGTGAAAGTGATAGATTGATTTGTTATCATAAAGTTATTCGCTAAAAGATTGTTTAATAAAATTTCTGACTCTTGATAATAAATGTTAATGACAGATGAGCCACGAGCAGAGAAAATGCCCAATAAAAGAGAGCCTGAATGTATTTTTAGCATTCATTGCGCAGTTATAAAGTCTGATTAATAATTAGCACTTCTGTTTTGAATAATATTTTAAAAATGATTTGCCAAGTTTGCAGTTTGCGATGCTACGAACAAAGATAACTTGAATTTCAAATTTATTACGTAACACCGAAAAATCAAAGTTAAATTTAAGAAAATGCATTGTTTGCCAAAATTTGATAAATTTCATTTTTTTGATATTTCTTATGCAAATTTTCGTAATTTTTTTATCAGTATTTCGATAAATTTTATAAACAATAACGTACCACCGATATTTTATCAAAGAATAATTTACATCTTACAAAACTGCATTGGATTTTACAAATCAAAATTAAAATTTATTTAACAAAAGATAATCAAGATTAATAGTTAATTATTTCATTGTTTTACTTTTTTTCTTTAAATTCAGAATAATAAATTAGTGACACATAAAAAAATTGTGACAACCTTAAATGCTATGAATTTGGGTGAAACCATTTCTGTTTTTAATTAAAAACATCGAATTCTGTTTAACAATTGAATACCATCTTTGAAAAGTATGAATTTGTATTTAAGATGGGTGATTAAAGGGATTGAAGTGAAAAGTACAAAGAAATTTAATTAAAACAAAAACGGTTTCACCTAAATTGTCATCTAAAAGAAAGTGACAAGTGAAAATGACCAATAATATCTAATGGATTTTGTTCATTTCTAACATTATTGCCTTATCATAAAAATAATCGAAAAAAAACTTTGAACCAAAAAGATATCTCTACTTTGTGTACTTCCTTTTTTAAACAATTTTTAAAAAATCTTTATTTTTTAAAAAAAATCTTCCAACTTTTATTTTTGTTTTTTGTTTTTCATTGCTTAAAAAAATTATTAATTTTAAATTCAAATTAGTGACAAAAAGGAAAAAATTAAAGTAGTGAATTGTTCACTTGTTGCCTTATTTTTTTTGTTTTTGCTTGATTGAGATAATTAAAAATTAAAAATTTTTTAAATTTAGACTAATTTCGTTTTTATTATTTAATTAAAATTCATACTTTAAATAAATTCTTATCATTGCTCTGTTTTTTTTTTAATAGAACTAAGAAATGGATATATGGTCATTGGTCATTTAAAGTGGTTTCACTGATAAACAAATTTTATTTCTTATATTTGAAATTTTAACCAAATTTTATTTTCAACGCAATCATATATGTTTGATAATTCATTATAATGATAAAATGACGGCTTTTATGATGTGAATTACAGTGATGATCATTAAAATCGATAAAACATATGCATAATTGTGATGGTTAAACTTATAATGCATCTTTTTATAATGATCTAATAATCATTATCATGAAAGTTTTAATCTTTGACTGAATTTTGAGTGAAATCTCATTACTCATTCATTCTTCGTTAGTATAAATAGGCAAATGATTCAAAATTTTTGAAAATTTTCTTTCAATTAATTTAAATAAAACGAAAAAATTTGTCATAAAATAATCGCATAAATTTAAATATTAAGTAAGATTTTATAATCTGAAATTTGTTATCCAAATGAAATATGTTTAGATGTGTAATAGAATATTTAAGTATTTCCAATAATGCAACTTTATCAATACACATTTTTGAAATATAAATTGAAATACAAAAAAAAAAATTAAAAATTTTTAATGCACAACAAATTTCCTTATCAATAACTATTTCATCTTTTCATTTCGAAAAAATAAAAAAAGTAAAAAAATTTTGAATTTTCTCATAAATTCCAAATAAAAAATTACTAATATGATTCCCATGTTTTTTTGTTTCTTTTGTTTGAAAAGAAAAGAAATAAAATGTTAGTAATAAAAAATTTTTGCATTTTTTCAAAAGTAATTTATCCTTTGAGAAAGAAAAAAGTCTTCTATAACGATAAAAATTTATGGATGAAAACGAATAGAAAAACAACAAATAGAGCAATGTAAATAATAATAAATAAACAGTAAAGATAAAAAAGATGGTAATACTAATTGTTCACCCAATTAACATAATTAATTATTGCCTGAAAAAAATTTTCAACTTAAATCGAAAAAGTTTGCAGAAATCACAAATGTAAATCACATAAATCAGAAAATGAAAAAAATCACATGTAAAAAAATGTTGAAAGAAATTGGGCCAGTTATTATTAAAATTTTGAAAAATTTTCTCAAGAAAACGATTAACTCAATAATTTAAAAGTTCATTTTTTTTAAAAAGAATTTACTCACCAAATTAGAGATTGTGAAAAAGATGAGTTAAAAAATAAAGACATAGACATACGCAAAAAAAAAAAACAAAACAAATGAGTTTATTTAATGACTTATCAAAATTTTGAAAATTAACTAAAAAAGAAAATTTATCAATTTTACTCGAAAATTGATCAAAATATGTCCAGGTTATTTTTTTTAGTTAAGTGAATATTATCTAAGCATTTCGAAAACAGATTCCGAATTTTTATTACAATTAGCTAACCGGATTACATATAAATATAAATTCTGATAATTTATATAATTAAAAGTGCTCCTTTTTTATATATAAAATATTTTAACTTTGAAAAAAGAAAAACAAAGCGAAATTGTTCGATAATTATATTAAATGACATAATTAATGAATTTGACATTGAATTAAAATAAAAAGTTACATTTCAAATTTCAACTCTGGTTCAACTTATATATAGAATTCAATGTAAATTAATGAATTTCAGTGTTTTTTTTTTGCAAGAAATCGAATAACTAAAATTCATTTGACACAAATCGAATAATGTGTCATCATCGATTATAAAAGCATGCAACATGATCGAAATGTTTCTGTGTAGATGTGGGTTTATATGGATGCATGCGTGTATCTATATATAGGTGCGTTTGTGGTGTGTATATGTGTATGTTATAAATTTTATCATTTCAATTCTCAAAATTATTAATTTTCAAATATTTACTCTCTTTAGGTTACCAGTTAATGCTTACTTATCTAAACTACCAAACTAAAATAATTTGTTCGAAAAGAATAATTAAATTATCAATAAATTGAAGGAAAAGATTAATTCGATAGCATTAAATTAATGAAGCGAAAAAAAGTGAAACTTTGCGTTAAATCTTTTTTAGCAAAATTTCCAAAAGAGAAATTTGAAGTTTTCTATAATTTTAAAATGACACAGTTAATACTTTTTGTGGCAACTTTATATTGAAGAAGCATAAAAATTATTAATTTACAAAAGATCCAAAATTATTGGAGTTATATTTAGCTAGTGATTTAGACTGAACGCTTAAATAGATATGCTCAGTTCTAGGATGGCTATGTCAACTTTGATTTTTGAAACTTTAACTTTTTAATGATTTTCGTCCTCACTGTTTCTTTTTTCAACTCAAAACTTGTGATTATTTTGATTATTATTTTATTTCCAAAAATAGCTCCAATTTCCGCTCCTAAGAAACTCACTCTGAAAGAAATTTTGAAATCAATCACTGATAAGCAAAGTTAAATTGATCGATGAAATTGTATATGGTCACTGAAATCAATTATTTCAGGATTTATTTTTAAAAGATACTTCGAAGCTTCAGACTGATTTCAAAAGTTCATTGCAATTGTAATATTTCAAGCCTATTTTATAGAATAAGAAATGCGTTATGAACTAACTTATTCTCCATCCAGCAATATCATAAAATTAATAAGACAGATAAATATAAAAGATTACCCATAAATAGATAAATCAGATAAAATTCTTTTATCATCTTTATTGTTAAATAGTTTAAAAAAAGTCCAGTTTTTTCAACTTCAATCTTTTGAAAGTTTTGCAATTATAATTGTGAAGAAAATTTTTAAAAAATGAAAACAAGAATGAAATCTTTTCAAACAATTGCGCCTTATCAATTTTCGCACTCTTTGGACCATTAGCATTTCTAAATGTTCATATATGATTGTTTTTTTTTGAGGGTATAAAATTTTGCCATTTGAAAAAAATTTAATCTGACAAATTATTTTCATCAAATTGAAGTGTGTCATTTTGCTTCTTTTATTGACCTTTCTTTCATTTTTACATATCAAACTGATTCATATATTACGGCTGTATATGGCGGTATATTTATCATTTATCATTAAAATGAATAAACAATTTCGTTCCTAATCATCTAGATTAAAAAGAAAAGAAAAAGGAAAAAGGTATTAATGAAATTTAATTTTATTAAAAATATAAAACTTAAAATTCAAATGTGAAATTTTTTTTAGCAGGAACAAATAGAAGAATAGTTTCAAGTACGGAGAAAGTTTTTTTTTCTCCTCCTCTACAGAGACAGAAAGAAAGAAAAAAGAACGAGAAAGAATTATGATTGAAATGGATATTTTTAAAATGAAACAGAGACGGTGAAAAATTTTAAGATAAAGGTAAGACAATAAGACAATCCAGGAATTCGGCATAGGGGCAAATTATGAAGAGTAATGAGATTTTTGGGTCGTAAAATTTCTTCGGTTCATTTGCTTCGTTTGCTATTCTTTTCAACCTTTCTTCACACAATCTTTTCCGAACAATTTTTATCAGTTAAAGAATACGAAGGGAATAATTTTAACATTTTAATCTTTTCAATTATTTGCATTCAGTTATATTCAGATGACTGATAATGATTTCATGGAAATGATAATGATCAGATGCAAATGAGTGATTGTGATATTATAATTTATCAGATAAATTATATGAAGTCGAAATATTTCCAACATACTTCTAAAATGGTTCATTACAATAGAAAATAAAAGTTCAAGAAACTTAAATTAACCAATCACTCTATTAATTTAATTAAAATGTTACATAGTATAACTAAGTCAAGAAACTTATGTGTAGCTCTAAATATGAATTGAAATAACTTTATTTCTAAAAATGTTAGATACAATTATTGGAATATTGTAAGGCCTTAGATGCTACTGCTGGAACATTGCAAAAGTTCTTAGATTTCAACTGTGAGACTTTTGTAAACCACTTCTATTATGTATAAGCTAATTATCAGGAATTTAAAACATTCACTCTAAGCCTATCAGTGGTTATTCTCTTTTTCGATGGTGAAAATCCACCGATTAACTTTTTACCTTTATTTTCTGCCAAGTTCCTTATAATGTGATAAGGTGTGATCAGTGAAATCTTTATCGGAAAAACTTTTACTGGCTATCACATACAATTCAATACGAGACCTCGTTGACAACAGTTAGAAAAAAACTTTCACAGCATCAAATATACAGTTCAATATTGCATAGAGAAAAAGAAATTAAATTCTTTTTGTTATAATATTACATAATGCTCCTCTAATATTTATCGATAAAATTTGTTTGATTTCGAATAATCACTGCAAAAATCACAATAAATTTTTTAGTAAGCAAAAGAAAAATTGCATTCAGAAAGAAAAGTTAAAAATTGAAATAAGTTTGCAAAATGCAATTAACAAATCATCTTTAAAAATAGTTGATCATTATATTCTTAGGAAATGATGACAAAAAATTAACTGATAAGCTGAAAAAAGCAACAAATATTATTTTATATAAATAGTTTCAAAAAACTAAAAATGCACTTAAAATTTTCATTTCTATAATTGCTTATTTTTATTTTTTATTCATTATTCAAGAGTTTAACTTATACCAATTTTTTCACAATTTTTATATTTGCCGATAAATTCTCGGCAACTTCTCGTTTTTTCTTTTAAATTTGAATTAATAATTATGAGAATTTACATACTGAACGTTTATTTATTGTAGTAAATTTTATTTGAGCTGCAAAAAATTATTTAGAAAAAATGATTCAATATTTAATAATTCGTTCAAAGGGCAAATAAGCCTTCTTTCGATGCAATATAAACTTTAAAAAGTTCAATGACCTTAAAATTTAAATAACATAAATTTCTATAACTTTCGCTGCCACAGCAATTATGTGTGCTGAAAAGAAGAAAATGAAAGAAGTTTGAAAAACTAAGGAAGATAAGAAAAGAAAATGAAAGGAATTCCGAAAAATTAAAGTAGAAGATGAAAATGAGAGAATGTAAAAAAACCCAAGAGATTTAAAAAAGTTTTAAATATGAAGAAAACGTTGGCAATAAATATTTCTTGCTCTTTTTCTGAAAATTTTGCTCCAAAAGGTATGTTTGAAAGGTGTACAAGGTGAATATTCAGACTGTAAGTTTATGAGTATTTTGATCAATGTAATCTAATGATGTAACATTAATTGTTAAATTGATTATTATATCTAGTGATAATTTATCAACAGCAACAGTTAATTAAAATTGGTTGCTTCGCATATTTTTTGAAATATTTCCTACTTTTTTTCATTTTTTCAAAACTTTTATAGTCGAAACAATCTTTACTTCTTTTTTTTTAAAATTTTATAGTCGAAACAATCCTTACAATCATATCGTATATACAGTATTATCGGCTATCCTACATTCATATGATCGATCGATTCATTCTTAAAATATTACAATTTACCATATAAGTGATCGAGCAATTCATCTTTATTATATTCCAAGTTATTACATACAGTATTCGATTTTATAATCAATAACCGTTTAAGTATTATCTGAAATGCATGATAGACAACTAACTTCTGATTATCTTTTATTTAACAATTCTAATTTACTACGTATATCGCTTTTGTAATAGCTGAAATATAATTAATCATCATAGATAATTTATTTTATTACATAGTAATTTAAAGTAAAAAGAACGATAGAATTTAAAATTCACTGATAGCACATTACTATAGATAGATGAATAAAGATTTTTTTTATTGATCTAATCGGATATGATACCGTTGATATTTGATTCATAACCAACAATCTTATGAAAATTGAGTTATTGACAACTGATAAGTAATTAACTGCTCATTGATTTCATTTTGAATATTTTAAAATTTATCTTGACAGATTTTTTTTACATTGTGCCTAGTCTGTAAAACTACATGAATGGAAATGCATCTGTCACAATTCACAGATTTTTCTTTCACATTTCATCGCACTTTACATTTTTACGGGCGTTAAATTGCTTCATGCCGTAATTTTACTGAAATAAAACTTTTATTTTTAACTAATAAGAATAAAAATTTCAATTAATAAAAACATTGGAATTAATGAAACTGTATTTTTAACTTGCATAGTTGATAACTTTTTGAAATGAACCCTAAACTTGCCCAAAATAATCACATCATTCTTAAATAGCTCAGTGGCTGATTTGCGCGGTTATTCATTCGAAAGTGATAACTTTGGTCACTGCCGTCTTCACCATCATTTTGACAGTTTTTATAATAATCTTCAAGCTTAAACAAGTTAGCGCAACAATTTCCACTATCCTAGGCCTTATAATCTGTTTATTTATTTCGAGTTTGCAGTTTTCAAAATTCTATTTGCGTTCTTTCCATTGTCATATTAATTTTGCAATTAAGCACAAAGCGGTCAAATCATGGTAGTAAACACTTTTTTAGTTTTTTTGGAGAGTCCAGCCAAATTTTAAAACTTAATTTAAATTTGGTCAAGCACTAAAACTTTATAATTGCTTCGAACAATGCAATGAAGATGTCTCTCTTTCTCCGTTTCCTTCTCTCTTGCAATGGAATAATAAAAAATAAAAAATTAGCATTATAATTTCTAGCACACAATAATACTTACATTAATTAAATATCTAATTTAATTAAATTCATTATTTATTTTTCATTAGTTTGTGTCATATTTGCATGGTTATTTCGATACATTTCAATATTATCAGCAAAATAAAATGCATTCTTAGTATTATCAACAACGATAATAATATATTAGTTTTAACATTGGATAGGAATCTTAAATTCGCAACTAAAAGTCATAGTTGAAAATGCTGTTTCGATGAAGTTAGACAATATATCTAATGTCTCCTAGCCATTTGTCGGTGAAGCAAAAGCGTTAGCAATTCGAATTCCGAAAAGGACATAGAAGAAAAATAAGACGTATGAAATTCTATGTTGGTACATTTAAATCAACCAACAAAAAATAATTTGAATATCCAGAAACAAAGGAATATGCACAAAAAGAAGATAAATATGCGAGAATAGTTGAAGAGGTCTTTTAAATTTAATAAATGACAGTCAAGAATGACAGTCTATTATAACTGTAGATATGTATATGGGTAAGTTCAAGCTGTCCTTACAACGCTTAAACCAAAGCAAGACAAGTAACGAACCAATTCAACAAAAGAGTCATCCGAAGCATCCCATCAGAGAGTAAATTTACCACAATTACCATTATCAATATTCACTGGTGATCGGAAATTATGGAGAGAATCCTGGAACGGCTTTGATGTCGCAGTGCATTTTTAAAAATATTTAATATTTAAAAACTGAACTATCTAATTTTTTCTTCAGAGGCAAAGTTCTACAAGATAAGGCTCCAGACAACTATGACATTATAAGAAGGGTTTCGATCGAGAAATTTGGGAATTTTTTGCCATAAAAAAGTCGCTCTACAATGAGTTATACTCCATCAAAACACATGATCGAGAAGCACCGAAATTATGGAAAAAACGTTCCGCAAGAAGCAATGGGTGAGTATTTGGAACATTCTAGCATCGAAATTAGTATGGATTGCCAGTTTGGATATTGAAAAAACTTTACCAACAAAAAAGGAAACAAGAATCTTGTCCATCACTAATTTCGAAGCAATCTAATCCAAAGAAATAAGGAGGTACGGGAAGCAAACTTGGTGGGTATCAACGAAAATCAACCGAGTCAAGTCGAGTCGCAATCCACGCAGACCAGAGGGGAGCAGCCCAAATCAAACAGTAGTAAAATGATCACAAACTTAAGGAAATATCCTGAAAATAATAAAACATGAAACCTCGTTCATTTTGCAATGAGGATCATTAAGATGACGAATGTCAAGTTGATCATACAGTAGAGCGATGGATGGAGCGTTTCAAAGCAATCGATGGCTGAACTGCTTTATAAAAGAACCATACGGCAAAGGATTGCCAAAAACTAAACATTATGCTTTCATTGCAAAGATCTAATTTAGCGCTATGTACCAACCATTGCAAAGAAACTAGAACTGAAAAACTACAAGAAAAAAAGTTGGAGCTAGCAGTGATGAACAGCAAAGTAGCTCAGCAAAAACCACCAAAAGATAAAAGGATCTAATTTCTACGCAAGGAAATTAGCGTCTCAAATTCCAAACGAAAGCATTGGCGCTATATGACATGAGGTCTATATGGAATCCCAGTTATCATTCATTTCAAATAATTTGGCAAAAAGACTATACACAAAGATTGCAAAAAACGAGAGATGAAGTATTGCTTTATTCGGCAACAAATTACCAGAGGAATGCAATTCAAATAAAATACAGGTTGGTGTGAGAATCAGAAGGATGGCAATTATAATTTGTGAGCTTAATGTAATAGATTATCTCACTAATAAATTAGGAGTGATTGCAGTCGACGACGAAAATATCAGTTATGTAATGGAAGGAAGAAACTTAAAAGGAAATACCCATTAACGTCAGAAAATTCTTTAAGCTTATCAAACCAGATGGAACACAAGAACTGGAATCAGGATTCGTATTAATTAGAACAAAACTGGGACAAATGATTGCCAAAAATGGCTACAGAAATAGTATTCGCTAAGCAAATGTTGTATCAGTGAGCTCAGCCGAATCATGTGTAGCTAGTATAACGAGTCATGAAGATATTCAGCATTTCTGGAAGTTAGAACAGATGAGTATTCAGAACAACTGAACGAAAACGATGATGAGCAAGCCCTTGAGCAATTTAAAAAAAATATAACGAAACAAGACAGAGATATCAAGTTTGCTGGCCTTGGAAAGACTCAAAGAATAAACTAAAAAGTCATTATGGATGCTTCGGAAGTTTGAAAATCTTGATCAGAAGATTACAGAACGGTGATAAGACATTTTGAAGGTACGACGAAACGATTTAAAATCAACTATAGTTGAGCATAATTGAGAAATTCATCCTGATATGGATCAAGAGGGTATAAATCACTATCTAAT
The DNA here is from genome assembly GCA_029876185.1 of Mansonella ozzardi. Lineage (NCBI taxonomy): Eukaryota > Metazoa > Nematoda > Chromadorea > Rhabditida > Onchocercidae > Mansonella > Mansonella ozzardi. The sequence continues at coordinate 7,842 of JARVGP010000252.1, read as the reverse complement.
CCATCACGAGGTTATAGCTCCATACAAACCTATAACGAAACAAAATAGTCCATAATGCTTTAACGCATCTAATGGGAGTAAAAAGTTTAAACGAAATCTTGCGCCGCGGACCTATCATGCTTCCGGACTTAATAGGAATACTATTGTACTTGAAAAAGTAATTATGACTGATTTCCAGAACGCATTTTTAGAATTAGAACTTCGACAGGAACTATATCAAATTTTTCTGAGTAAAAGATATTAAAATGCGGTAAAAGTAAAAGATTTATTACAAAAATAGTAAAAGATATTAAATATCCGTTTCAGGAAATGTTATCGCTTTAGAAAAGTTCCTTTTGGAGTAATATCGTCACCATTTTTGCTAGCAGCAATATTCAATCACCATCTAGAGAGGATCAGCGGCAAACAGCAGAAAGAATTTAAATGTGAATAATGTCATATTATCAACAAATGGAACAAGAGACACCATAAATAAATATCATGAAATCAAGGATATCCATAAGAATGCGACGAAGAATATTCGCAAATTTTTTCCGATGACCAAAGGAGCAGTATCGAAACAAGACAGAATCGAAAGAGGTTCAACAAAAATTCTCGGCATCACTTGAATAAACGACAAAAATATAATCAGAGTAAAGCTAAAACCATGGATCGAACAAGAACTCACCAAACGAAAGTTTTGAACAAGAACTCACCAAACGAAATTCGTTCTTTCGCAACATGATCTTTTAGGACTTTTGAACTCGCAACGATCCGATTCAAACTGTTTCTCTAAAACTTTTGCAAAAGAAATAATTCTTGGTATCAAATCCTCGATGAAGACAATAACGAAGAATGGCGAACAATAAAGAATCATGACAATCTCTTGCAAAAGAATCAGACATTATTGAGATACTGAAGATAGCCACAAAGCTCTCAGATCAACAAATCCGTATCATCACGGACGCATCAAGTATGTGTGCTATGTTACGTATGCGTATGTGCTCCGTAGCAAAGGCATACATTTTAAACAAATATATCGATAAAAGAAATAACGCAATACTCTTCGCTAAATCAAGCCTCGACCCAATCAAAAGTACGATTGGAACTGTTAATAATAGCAGTGGTGTAGGAGCCACCAACTTTATTATACAACAATTGGATTTCGAAAAACTCAGTAGTATTGCGATCGAAACGAGCGTTAAAAAGTCAAAACTGCTATTTAAATTCATACAAAACTAGCCAGAAGAAATACGAAAGATAAATTTTTCCTTCCGAACGTACAAAATGAAGATAATCCAGTCAGTAGAGCAACTAAAGGACTTTCTCACGCAAAGCTTAAACATGAGGTAACACAGTATTAGCTTATAGATTGAAGTTGCTTCAGCAAATGGTTCAGCTTGTAAGAATTACTATTTCGGGCTCTTAAATTTATTAAACTCACGGCAAGGATAAGATGGCATCGATGCAACCGATATCGGTAGAAGTGGAACAACTGACGTCGAAGGATTTTAAATTAATCAAATAGGTGCCAATAGGACGAGCGCAGACGGAAGGACTTAACAGGGAAGAAAAAGAAAAATGGAATTTGTACTACAATGACCTGAAGTCTTGGAGATCACAAAGTCAATTAGAAAATTCGGAACTAGATGAGGAACGCAAACATCCACTTACCGAGGCATAATGCAGTTAGCGAAATTACGACAACATGAAAAACTATACATGCCAGAGCTGCACAAGTTACGACATGAAAAATACAGGCTGGAACTGCATGACATTCAATTCAATGTTCCTGATAAATGGATTTTTGATGGAATCAGGGATCACAATCCGAGATTAATCAAGATTGTTCAAACTAGCATGCGAATACTTGCAATGAAAATCATTTAGTTAGATCCACTTTTTGTCCATCATGTATTAAAACTCTCACTCAAGGAGAAGTAATAACTATCCTTGGAAATTATATAACACATTTATCAAAAAGCAAGGAACGCGAAGCTGCTCTATTTACCATGCAAATACCAAAAAAAATTCCGACAAACAGTTAAGCGAAAGCAATACTTTTCATTATATAGCCAACATAAATCCTGAGGGCAATATTTTTCCTTATTCCGGAATTTCGGGAAAATTCCGAAAAATCATAATGCAATTTTCTAGTATCAGTTGTTTCAAATTAAAATGCTTGTGAAACAACTGATTTGATAATCCTTTATCTAAAATTGCCCATCGTTGGCACATGTAAGGGACCTCTCCCTTATAATCTAGCCAATTCATATCAAAATATCCTTTGGTCTTTAACAGCCTATATGCGATTGTCAAGAAAAATTGAAAAGTCATCCTCTACTTGATGTCCAGAAGTAATACTATATCTGGAATGTTATAAACCAAACCCACTTATCTCTGATATAAAAGGTGATATTTATCCAAAAGCTCATCATTTTCATTATCTTTAAAGCGTGCATCGATTTAATTCATGCTTACAATTTTGACAGCATCATTGTTCTTCTATTAGATTCTGAATTTAGACAATAAACGCCTGAAAATGTTTGTTTGCCCACAGTCAACTACAAGATTTCGTCAGTGGAGGAAGGAATAGTTTGATCGGTCATATACAATATTCTTCCCTAATTATTATCTATGAAATCATGCAGTCATATTTCTGGAATAAATTCTCTTACATTTCCCACTTCTCGAAATACTGGATGATTTTTTATTTCACTTTTCTTGGAAAAAAATTATCAATTACCACTCTTCATTTATAGCAATGCAATTTTAATGAACTCTGAACCATCTTTCATTATCAAATGAATTTAAATAACACTCCGGAGTTAGAACTTCGCATTGATCATTTGAAATATTTATCAAATTGTTTCTTGATTAATTTTATCAATAACAGAAATGATTTTCGTCTGTAACTTAGCTAAACTGTATACTTCAAGGACTTCTGCAAAAAATATAAATCATATTCAAGAATACGTTGTAGAATAATATTTCAAATTTTTAATTGTCAGATAAATTATAATTTCTCAAAAAAAAGATGTAAATTTATGCTTTGTAAATTGCCTTAATTATTCACATACAACTATCATTGATGCATTTGCTTACAAAATTTAGAAATCACTAATTTATTTAGTATTATAGTTATTTAAATAGAAAAAATGATTTTTTCTTCGTGAAAATATCGAAATTTATAGATAAATAGATAAAAATAGACAAAAATTTTAGATCAGATATATTTATATTCGAAGTTTTTTTGATTTCTTGCAAAATTGCAAAAAGTTTCAAGTTTAAAAATTTTTGAAAATTCGAAAGTTAAAAAAAATTTTTTGGAAATCACTGTAGCATATATTTCAAAGATACAAGCATCATCATTTCAATTAAATAAAAAGTTATACATTAATCTTCTATTAATTGCTCGTTTGTTAACAATTTGATGTTTAATTTGAAATCAATCCTTGGATGCGAGTAACATTTTTTGATACATACAAATATGGCAATTTTTCGAATCCAGAAAAAAATGGAAATCACTACAAATCTTTAAAAATATTTAATAATTTCAGTACTGAATTTTTATTACATTTTAAGTAGAATCCTATTGAATGATATTTTCAGTTATCGAATATATATAAAAAAAAAAAATATAACAAATCAATGCTTCAAAACTTTCTAAAAGAACAAAATTTTTTTTGTCTCAAAAAAAGACCTAAAGTAGTACGTGCGTACATGTTGGGTTTACAATTTACTGATGAAAACATGTTTTATAGATTCCTTTGCATTTAATGGTTCAATGCAGTCATTGCAGCTTTTTACCGTAAATTTTGATTGTTTGGGACAAAAAAACATCNTCTCAAAAAAAGACCTAAAGTAGTACGTGCGTACATGTTGGGTTTACAATTTACTGATGAAAACATGTTTTATAGATTCCTTTGCATTTAATGGTTCAATGCAGTCATTGCAGCTTTTTACCGTAAATTTTGATTGTTTGGGACAAAAAAACATCGAAGTTTAAAAGTATCTCTTTTTCTTTATCCATTGTTCCTTATTGTTCCTTTTGTAATGTACAGGTCACACGATCATTTCTCATAGGTAATTGTAAATTGACAAATAAATTACAATTGCAATCTTCTTTGATAATAATTGTACAGTACAGAAGCAAAGAAAAAAAGTGCAATAAATCGAAATAATTGGGCTAGTATACAATTACTTTTTTTGATAATTGATGTCAAGGAATGAATTGAATGCGGCAGAATAAAAGAAAATATTTAAGGTGAATATTTAAGAAAATATTTAAGGTCATCATCACTTTTTTATTGATTTCTTTATTCAAATGCGCATGACAAATATTCCAAAAGTATTGAAGATTTCTTTGGAATCTTTTTCTTGAAAATTGAAATGTCCAGCAAATTTCCATTTGAACTTTCGCAGTATTATTCGAATATGTCTATAATTAACCCAATTTTTTTTTATTTAATTTGCAATTTACATCAATTTTTTTCGTTCAACCCTATAATTAATGCCAATTTTTTGCTTAACTATGCAAGTAATCCTAATTTCACACAATTAGCCTTTCGTAATAAATTCATTTAACTTTGTAATCAATCATAATTCCTCAAGTTTTGAGACTGTTCACAGATTGAAAATTACTATTTTAAACTGATTAATTACTACTGACTTGATTTTGCAATTTGTCATTATTATTTTTTATTTAATTTCTTAATCCGAATTTCTTACTCAACTTTACAATTGATCCTGACTTCTTAATTTGTAGTTAATTTCGAAATTTTTACTGAATTCTGGTAAAAATGAACTATTATCGTCATTAACTAAATTTATATGAGCAAAATGATTGCTTTAAATTTAGACAATATTAAACATAAAATTGATGGTTAAAAAACATTTTTTTCAAATCAATTTCTTTTACAAATTGCAGTAACCAGTTTGAAATAATAATTTTCCTCTCAATTCTAAACTTCCAAAATGAGAAAAATATCGAATTAAATTCGAGCAGTTGTGAAAAAAAGTTAATTTAGTATATTTATGGTTTGAAAAACTTGAAATGATTAGAATATCCGAATGAATCAACAAAAAAAATTAATCGTTATATCTTTCATTTCTTTTTACCTTCTATTAACTCGTTGAAAATTACAAGTGATTTAGTGGAAGAATGAATGATATGAACAATTAACTCAATTATTTGAATAAATCGTTTAAAAATTTAATTAAATTTAAATTAGCAGCAACTTTCCTATTTTCCACAATGAAATGCTTTGTATGAAATTTCAATAAATTAGTGCTGATTGTATAGTCTTGACCTATTAATTTAACTTTCTTTCTATTTTTTTGAAAATTTCAAATAAATAATTTTAACATTTAGTAGATAATAAATGAACAAATCCGACAATATTTTTTTCCGAAAAATTATTCCGAAAGTTTAATATTGTTTACATTCAGTCTATTTTTACAGCAATTTTTAGCTGTACTTATATTTTTCCAACAGTAGTCATCCCTTTAGAATTTGTGAAAATAGGAAAGTTGTTGAAAAATAAGTGAATTTCCACTTCAATAAAAGTCTTGTGTTAAGAATCTTTCTTCTCCATTAATTAGTTAAACTTTATTACCTCCATTTCAGACGAATTTAATTTCCATTTTCACTATCGGTTTTCATCATCGATTTATATCTTGCTGATTATAATGGCTCGTAGGGTAGTATAAAATTTCTCTCGACCTCTTTACTCCATCATTATATAAGATCGATCTTTTCTCTCGTTAAAATAATATTTATTTTAATGCTGCTATTGATATTGATGGTTAATAAGATTTATTTAATAAGACAATAAAATGAGGCCAGTGATAAGAAAGAAAGTTTCACTCACCTATTCAATTAATTTTTATCATTTAAGTTAATGAGTCAAATAATTTTCTATTATTTTTTTAAAGATTTAACAATTTTAAGATAAAAATGGTGGGAAAAAATATTGAATTTTGAATCATTTTGAATCGATTTTAAATTAAACATTTTGTTAATTCTGAATCTTAACAGTAATTATACAATGCTTTGATTAAGTTAATTGTAATCATTGTTAATTATATCATTGAGATTAACTTACAAAAAACATAAGAATGTTTAATTTCATGCTTGAAGATTAGGAATTTTCTCAAAAATTAAAATTCGAGCAAGAAATAAGCATGTAGTCCTGAAAAGAACGAATATAGCTTATGTAGGCCTATGTTAATTGGTGCTGAAATCTATGAAAATAACCATGCATGCCTAGATTAGATAGTAACATGATAACTTCTGGTTATTTTTATCAAACACTCACTTAGCTAGTTTTAACTTTATTGAATCATAAACATTATGTCGTTTAAAATTTAAATTAACAATCGGTTAAAGCCAAAATTGTTTTCATTAAGGATTTTTTGGCAGAAACGGAAAAGAAAAAAAGAATGGTAGGTGAATAAAGTGAATGAATTGTATGATAAGTAATAATTAGAGTGATTAATCGGACTTATCAAAATATTAAAAGATGTTTAATGTTATGAAGAAAACAACAATGTTCGCGGACTACTTTCTCAACAGGCTTCTTTTTTAATGCTTGAAATTAAAGTTTAATAGAATACAACTATCAATTAAAGTCCAAAGTGCATAATTTTACAATAGAGTTATTGCCATCCATTCTGTCAAAGTGATATTTTTTTCAAAAAAAAAAATTTCTTTAAACTCCTTAAATTAAAAATTCAACAGGCCAAACAAAAATCGTTGAGAATTAACTTAGCTAACTTTACATTACTTAAACAATGATAAGTAATATGAAGTTACTAAAATTTTTCTACAATGATGAGTAATTAAGAAAAAACATTGTAAAATTGTTTATTTAAATAAATCATTAAATTATGGTCGTATCAGTGATAAGCGATTGATAAATGCAAAAACAAACAGTGTTATCAGTGTCACAAGAATGAACAAGAAAAACAGTAAAATGACTGATAATATAAAGAGGCTTCTGAAATTGCATTTATTTACTGAATGATCCTAAAATTTGTTTCATTGTCATTCCGGATCATATCATTTTCCCTAATCGTTTTTCATGATTCCCCAAGGTACAGTTATTATGCGATAATCGATAGTTATTATATCGTTCATTATCTGGAAATGAATTGACCTAAATTTGTCCCTTGCATCCAGCGGAAAATATATCAGCAATTACACCTTTCATAACCTGCAAACATTGCTTCTCATACCGCTTGTAGCAACATTTTGTCACATTAATTTCTTATTCTTTTAGCTGAGTAATTTCCAATTAATTTCATATAATTTTAGCTTAAAAAAACTATCTTGATTAATGACCACTTTGGTTCTTTTTTTATTTTTTACAAGGATCATATGGTCCAGATAAATGTCATAAATTTATAGATGAAGTTCAAATCAAAACTTTCAACATATTAGTTAAAAAAGACTACATTTTCTACCTGTTTTACTATTTAGCGTGTCGCTCACTTCGCAATCCATGTTTTAATTTTTGCCTCCCTAACCGATTAACAATTATTTCTGAAATAAACAATTTTTAAAATCCTGGAAATTTGTTTATTTCTTCATTGATCTAATAAATTATGATTAAAATATCTTTTAGTTAAACCAAAGATAAACCAAAAGAATTTGAACCTAATTGATTCACTAATTACTGTTCGCAAATGTTCAATTATAGAGATTATTAATTGATATGAATCGTTAACATTTAAAGTTTAATTAAAGATTAGGAGAAGGTTTTGAATAACTTAATTACATTGGTTATTCTCTTTTTCAATTTTTTTTTTTTTTTTTTTTTTTTTTAAATAAAAAAAAAAATTTTTTATAATTTAAATAAA
>JARVGP010000251.1:0-57297 GCA_029876185.1 Mansonella ozzardi | reverse complement strand
ATTATTATTATTATTATTATTATTATTATTATTATTGTTATTATTATTATTATTAATTATGTTATTACTATTATTATTACTATCATTATTCTTGTTATTATTATTATTATTTATTTTGAACAATTATATCATACTTTCTAGTAGATTCCCAAATTCAAAATGAATCAGGAAGTAATTTAAATACAAATTTAAATCTCCGTTCATCTAAGAACTCCACCTTTAATAGCCAATATGAAGTAAAATAGTTTGTAACTACAGATGTCATAGAATCAATGATAGAAAACATGGCAAAAACTGTCCAGTACATCAACCATTGTGTATCATCTTCCTTGTTCGGTGTTCGAATTGCCTAAATTTAGATTTTATTTTCTATTATTTCCTATTCCAAACGATTTTTTAAATTAATTTAAAAATTACTTTGACAGATGCATAAGCAGGATAAGCAAATCCAAAGATATTACAAATTAGTTCAGCAAAACATCCAAGTAACAGGTAAACAACCAGTAGAACTAAAGCTACATATACCAACTGAAAAATAAACTTGCACAGTAAGATTTGTATTCAATAATTTTAATTAACTGTGATAAAATATAAATGAAGTATCCAAAAAATTTTGTTGCTATACTTTATGAGCAGCATATGCACAGAGTATGCAAAAGGTCAAATGTTAAAAATATTAACTTGCTCACGGTTGGTCCTCGATTCGATTGGTGAAAGTAAATTATTCAAATTCGTACAACGTTTATTATACAGGAATGCAAACAGTCGCGGTTTATGCGTTACTCCGTGAAAGATTCTCTCTGATCCACTCAATTCTCTTTCATCCACACTTACATTTGATAATGTTCTGTCAGCTTTCATTAATTTAGCCATTTTCTAATCAGAAACTTTACTTATTCCTCATTAAAGCAAAGCTTTCAGCCTATTATAAAATGGATATAAAAAATCCCAAAATTTTCATAAGAATATAAAAGTTTTCAGACAGTGAATGAAACCTTATTGAGTCCGTAAATCAGTAGTTGCCACTTTAAAAAATAAATGTAAGCAAATTATTGGTTGTAGTACAGCTAAGAAAAACAATTTATTTACGTAAGAATCAAGCTTATATAACATATTTTAATGGCAGAAGAAATTTGCATAAAAATCTAAATTAGAATTATTGTAATTTTACAATTGTTGATAAATGATTATTTTAGATACAAATAAACGATATGTCCATCAGACAGCCGTATCTATCTTACAGATTCAAAATACTAACATTACTGCCATTACAGTTATTATCGCACACTATTACAATCATAATACAAGCACATAATTTGAAATTGCTCTAACAATTTGAAATTGCAATTTTTCGTTTACTAGAAAATATTGGCGGATTTTTTGCCTTTTTCTGAAAGTAAACATCAGAATTAATAAGAGGACATTCCTTTGCCGTTTTCTCACTAGTATCATTTATTGTCTCATCTTTTTTTTCATCAGCATTATCTTCCACTTTTTTTGTATTATCCTGTTTTACAGTGCCTTTACCAGACTCTTTTTGTGCAACATACTATTTTATTATATTACCCTTCCTCTTTTTTTGTTTCAGCTAATATACTGCTAACTCTGGCTCTGCCCTAAAACTTTTGCTTTATAGCACTCGAAATCTTATCAATATGTTTAAGTACTTCTCACAGAGCAGATTTTTCATTTCTACATTGCCTTCACATTTGCTTTGGCTAAAGTAATACATTAACTTTTCTTCTATTGTTTCTTCTGATTTTTATTAATAAACAAACTTTCTGATTAAAAACATTCTGATTTTATTAGTAATCATTGTATGTATGATTGCAATAAATTTGTCAGGACTTGAAATTATATGGTAATAAATTTTGCAAAATTTGGCAATAGCGTTCTTATGGTAATAAGTCAAACGATGAATTATTATCAGTAAGAATATATAATATGAAGATATTTAAAAAATTTTTTTATGGCTTTCTCTAACTTGGAAAAAGTTAACTGTCTAAAAAAAAATAGTTTAACTACATTATGTACCATATCGATTGAAATTGGTCAGCTCCAGTTCCATTTTTCTAACAGTGGTCATTCTATTTGGGTTTTGTCTGCTGCTCTTATGCATATCAATCGTATGTTATATATATGTATACAGCGTACTTAAATAATGTATAAGTTTATACTTTCAATATTTCCCATAGAATGATGCCAATACTGGCTATATGCAATTATCTGATAAAAAACTGTTTTATATAAAAGTTACTTGAACTAATTAAATGTATAAAAATAAATAAAACAAAACAGATGTTAGCATACAGATGAATCCATCTTTCACGGTAATTTCACAAATGGTAGAATGAAAGCGAGGAATAAACAATAAACAAGAGTAACAACAGTGATTTAAAGACAATTTCATTTCTCAAATTATACAAAATGATGCCTCAAATTTCGGCAGTATCGAAAATGATGAAATTGAAGTTCACAATTAGAAAGTCTTCTTAATTTCAAACTTTCTGAATGAAGCATAAAGCGATTAAAACTGAAGTACCCGCGTCTGAAGAAATCATTAAACATAACTTCCTGGAATATTGTCAAGAATATTTGACTTTTACTGGACAATGCCGGCGGAGTAATCCGAACAGCATTACTTGTATTTAATTTTTTTAAATAAATAAATATCATACAATCTGAAATAGTGAACATAGATGATGAGGACAAACAAAAACAAAATGCGAGAGCACAGCTTTAGACTATCCTGGAATATTCGCGATAATTATATCGGCTTTATCGCTCTTGAAATATTATTTTCTTTAATATTACCTAATTTTTAAAGGAGATGGTTTAGCTGACACAAAAACTTCCTACTTTTTGATGTTACTGTAATGTATGAAGCTATTCGAAAAGAAAACAGAAAAAGTTGGTGAAATGCTTGTTGGGAATAGTGAATTACTACAACTCTGAGACTGTTTTGGCCAAAAAGCTTTGCGTTTGAAAATAAAAAAATAGAGTTCTACGGATATGTCTAAATGCTGAGTTTTTCATAGATATCTGAAGATTTTGGAACAAAATAAATCAGAGATGCTACAAATTACCATATATACAATTCTAACAAAGCATGATTTCGTAAGATTTCCTACTAAAGACTGGGAAATATCTCATAACTATAGGGAACATATGAAGTGTTTGATAATTTCTGATAACTACTGAGCTGAGCTGCTTGTTCCAGTATGCTGTCAATGTTCAAAGATACAGTGGATTAGAAAAAAATGTATGCATTTGTATAAAGCTACAACACAGCGCCTGCAGTAAAAACCATGAAGGGATAAAAATAACGAAGGCAAAGTAATTTAATTAGTTCTAATTACTGTTTTTGAAAGCTGATCATCATGAAATGAAAATGCCGACTGCATGGTTCAAAAAACAATATCGTAGGTGATGAATCAAATTCGATTTCAGAAATACACTACATATTACATTACACGTTACTATTACTACTGAATTATCACCTCAATAATGATCTTCTAGGTAATTCCGCAACACGAAACTGTGCCTCTTCAATAACAGTTAGTAAATTCTCTCCATCAAGTTCATCGAGAAGAAGTAAAACTGCTGATAAAATTCGTTCCATTCGTTTTTTCTGAAAATTAAACTTTCTTATTAAACTATTAAAAAAATTAAACTTAAAATTAAACATTTTCTTCCAAAAAAGCACTGTAAAATGAAAAAAAGCAAAGGAAAGCACTCTTCTGTTCCGAAAAGCTTTGAGATTATGGAGCAATTTCAAATCATTACTTTCTCTTCGACTATTTGTCTCTGAGACTCAAACCCAATTCCGGTTGATTCTTCATCAAATCCAGCCAATTCATCACCTTCTATCATCGGTGAAAGTTGAGGGGGTTCTAACGGTTCTCCCTAAATGTAAAGCATATAAACAGCTTTATGCATCAAAATCTGCTATCTGATTCCATAATTTAAGCAAGATTTAAGATAAAATTACAACGACAAAACAGCATACATATATATTAAATTGCATAAATAAAAGGAAAAAACATCTACAAAGTAGGAAGTCAAAATAAAGAGTAAAGACAGCAAAAGGTTTTCAAGTTCTTTTTTTAATTACCTGTTTTAACAATAGCTGTCTGTTCCTCAACACTTGGCGTACTTGTTCGTTCTCTTCCCTTTCGTATGCCCGACTTTCACGTTGACTTGTTATTGAAGCAATTTCTTCATATGGAACTGGCTCACAATCAACATGATGTTCCGGCGGTTTATCTCCAATTATTTCACCATCGTAAACTATTATAGATGCCTGAGCTCCGGGTCCTCTTCGCCGTTTTGCTCGCAAACATCTATTGCATCGATAATACTCTTTGCGCCCATCCACGGAACTTTTCATATATGCATATTGCCGGATTTCTTTCGTTTTATCCTCCATAACTGTCAGCAAAGAAGCATTGTAACGACTCGACAGAGCACGCTGCATTATCGTGAAACCTTTCAATACGCCCATCTTTTTCCTTAATAAGCCTATTTCTATCGAGAAAATGAAAAATTTGCACTAATTTATTATAATTTTCGTGTGCAAATCTAAAAATCTGTTAAGAAAACTTACTTCCTTTCTTGTTCATCACTTGATTCCGCATTTCTATTCTGAAATAGAAGTAAAAATAAAATTTGAGAAACACAGTTACATAATGGTGGAGATATTTTATTTGGGAGATGGCAAAAATGAAAGATATTCATAAATTAGAAAGTAAAATGAAGGAAAAATTCAAAACATGAATAGAATGTTTATGTGGAAGAAAAAAAAGAAAACAAAAAAATGCAATATTTATGAAAACTTACAATATGTCTCAGACGTCGTGATAATGTAGGAGCCGAAATTTCAAGTCCTAATTGTTCTTTTACAAGCCGACACACTTCATTTAATGATTTGATTTCACCATTCAGATATTTCAACAATAATCCATCATATATAAGTCTGCAACAGCATTGAACAGCCTAAAGTTAAATTATCGGAAGAAGAAATTCTTATACGATGAAATAATCTATTAATTTACTTTTGTTCTTGAGATCCAAATACGATTCCATGTCCATCTTCCAGAAACGATTCCGAATAATTATTTCGCGGATTACTGGAAATATTATTGTTCACGAATTGCTGGCGTTGAGGTAAGAAATAGTGGAAGGAAAATGACAAAAGATAGAATGCGCGTAATAACTGAGAGCTACTATGTAGATAACAGAAGACTTACAGATGTTCTTCATCTTCCACATTAATCTCAGAAGTAACCGATTCCTCGTCGTCTTTATTTAGCCTTTCTGCAGTGTTCATAGCTGCATATATGCCTGAAATAATATAAAATTTGGAGAAAATAAAGAAAAATGTGAAATAATAGCGAAGAATGATCAATTCTTTAAATCAATTTCAAAATAAATAATGATACAATTATCGCTAACAGACAGGCATTTGATGCATATGAAAGGATGAGAAATCAAGCAAGCAAATCAAAAATTTGATGAATGGAAAAATGAGAGATTAATATAAAAAACATACTGTAAACAACTACTGACATACTGTAAACAAGTAGTTGCAAAAAAGAATTTATGCTTCGATAATTATCGAAATTCGAAATTCAAAAATGAGACAAAATTATCCCCTTATCCCGATCTAGCCACCTAATCCATGCCATATTCAATCCATCTCATACAAATCTAATGCTTTATTTAGATAAGAATACAGTATAGAAAAGAGCTGCAAGACACAAAATATGTAGTGCAGCTATAAATTGTTTTTTCAAATTATTCTACCATTTTCTTCGAGTTGAAATTGCGTTTAAAATTCCATGTGAAAAACATGTGAAAATCTCGAGAAGTGCCATAAGCGATGTTCTAATTTGTAACAATTCCGAGGAATAATGATGTAACTTCATTGGTTCCTTCATTGCTCGATGACACAATTGAATAATTTCTTAAAGCTGTAACACTAAAGAAAAATAAATAAAGAAAGAAAGAGAGGAAAAGTTACGAAAAGAAAAGGCATCGTTCATAAGTGATTCAAAATATAATGCTTAATTAGGCATGCAAATAAAAACTTCACGCAAGCAAAGAGAAATTTAAGATAGAGTTATTCTAGCATTGCAAAGTTTTCAATTTATGACAAAATAATCAAAAGTAATTTTAAAATCATTCAAGGATATTAAATCATAAATGTTGTTTTTATTATTTTATTCACTGAAAAATTTCAAACATTTCCAACAAATATAATGCAAAAATAATTTCATTTTAATGATGATAGGAGTTGCACCGATAATAGGAGCATAAGCGGAAGAAGAGATGAAAAAAGAAAAGAAATTAGGGTTTTCTTTATTTAAATTTCTCATCTTTTCTACTTCACTATCTGCTGAATGATAGAAAAGTGTCATAGATCAAGGATGATAAGAAAATTTGAGAAATTTGATAAGTTTGTTGGTATGACAATGACATGTACAATGCACCACTAATAGAGATAGTAGAAACCTGCTTCTTAAAATTGATTCCTTTTGCAAAATGACTGATTATTTTGTATACTTTAAATAGTGTGCTATTTGTTTGAAGTTTCAATGACTGATTTTCTTGCACGTTTGGTACCTTATGTTTAACAATATCATCGTCTCTTTCTCTTCTTTTTTCAAAAAAATTAAATTATATCTATTTTTCATGAATTTGGCATAAGAAATTTTCATTTTGTATTGTTGTCAAAAAGCAGTGACTTTTTACAAAATTTCTTTTGCAGCTATTGCTCCTTTTTTCTCAAAAAAATTATTGCTTATGTCATCTGTTTTTTAAAAAAGGTTGAAAATTTCATTTGCGTGTTGCTCGAGTCTGTATTATAATGAAATTGAAAGAATTACTTTTCGACTATTTTCTTTCTTTCTTATATTCTTTAGATTTAATTTGACATTAATATTTTCTTAACTTCCATTTAGAAATTTATACTTTTGAGTGAATGAGAACTGGGTGAAACTAGGGAAAGAATTGAAAAAGCTGAATGAAGGAAAGCAGGAAAGTTTCATTGTTTAGCAACAAGAAGGATATTTAATTAACAATTACAGATTAAGTTAAAAAAGTTCACAAGAGTGACAAGTGATTTCGAACTGATACCAATGGAAACTTTCATAATATGAAGTAAATAAGAAAATGTATACTCTAAGTGACATTTACTTTACAGATCATTTTTTATCCTTGCTACAATAACATTCTTTCAGTATTCGATTATTTGCAATTTATAGACTGCTAAATTTAGGATGCCAAAATCTCTGGCATCAACCAATAAGGGAAACTTATCGGAAGGAATCGATCGTTTCATCGTCTTCAATCGTTATACAGTATTTTTATGCTTGACCTATGAACTTGTTATTTTGTCACAGGTTGGCAATATCATCTATATGATATTCGCTGGTTAGTTAGTCCCTTCATTTATTATTACCAGAAACACTGATTTTTTAATTGCATTAGGAAATTAACAAAATAATGCAATAGATTATCAACAAATCGGAGAGAACTGGATAAAATCGAAGTTTCAAAAGATTTTTCTAGAATAATTACTTTTCTTATCTTTTTAATTTCGCTCTTTCTTCTTTGAAATTAGAGTTCCTATCTGATTGAAAACTTGAACTTAAAGTAGGAAAATAAAATAAAAAGGAAAGTCTGAAAGTCTAGCAGATTTTATGCGAGTGATTTAGACATTTCAGGAAGAAATTTAAAATAAAATAAGGGAAGAAAGGAAAAGTATTATTTTTTACGAAATGTTAAGTAGATACAATGAAATCCGCTAAAATAAAGTATTTTGAAGTATATATATATATATATATATGTTGTAGCAGCATCACCTGACATTATTGGATGTGGTGCGACAATTTTTAATAAAAGTTTGGGACAGCGGGAAGCATGCGAAAAATATGAAACTATAACAAAATTTGAAAATCATTCTTGTGAACCAGTTCTTCAGTATCAATTTCGATCTGTTGGCGTTGAAGTGAATTTTCATTTATTTACTCAAATATCTCGTTTAATTATTGAAAAGCTCTGCGCATTTTAAAAATAGAAATGCTCTCCACTTTTTTAAAACAAACACTTTCAGTGGAAATTAGTTTGGAAATTCTTTCGCTCTTACAATAATTTATGATAATTTCACAGTTGAATTTAAACATTTGTTGAAAAAAAATGTTTGAAATTATATGAGAGGTCTGAAATTTTGAAATAATTGTTAAGAATCCTCTTCATCCAAAATCTCTTTTCTTTCTTTACAGTGGGGTTATTTCTGCAGTGAAACAGCGAAAGTGAAAAATTTGGTGTCGCTTCAAATGTTTGGCACAATACTCGGCGGCATTTTGTTTGGACAGATTTCTGATTCTTTCGGACGTCGAAAGGTATGAAAAAATTTGAATTAATGATTCGTACAAAAGTTTTCAGTTGAAAAAATAAGTGGGATGATTCACATTTACTCATAAAGCTGTCAAGTTTCCGGATATCATGAACTCTAAGCAATAAGAATTTTGAATTCTGACCTAGGAATATTAAATTCTGGTTAAGAAATCTGCTAGGGTTGCATCAATAATGTAAATTAATCATAATGCTAATATTTCTCTCCTTCTATTTCACTGTTCTCTTTGTCATCTTTGTTTGCAGCTAATTAATTTTTTCACTAACAAAAAATGTGACACTGATTTATTAGAACCTGAGCAAAAGAGAAGAAAACTTGAAAAGCTATATTATTCGTATTATAGCTAAATTCTAACATGCAACAGCTAAGCTAACTTGTTGATTGGTTTAAATTTAACAATTTGTCTAACTTGTTTAAATTTGTGGTAATTTCATAAGAAGTTCTCAACTGTTTCATTTGCTTATTTCAGACAATGATGATATGCATGGCAATGACAGCTTTATCCGGCATACTCTCATCCTTTGCTTCCAGTCTCCTCATCTTTGCAATCATTCGTACTTTTGTCGGTTTCTTTGTTGGCGGCAATTCAATGTCACTTTTAAAATCTGAAATTTTAAATTTCAATCATATGAAGAATGCTTTTTTTAAAATCAAATTTTCAAGTTGACAGTAATGATTTCATAAGTGAGAAAGAGCAAAATGATAACTATAATTATTATCGAACTTGAATAAGTCTGCGCTATCAAAATAGTCATTCACATTCGTTACTTAATATCTTAATAATAAATAATGATGATAACTTAAAAATCAATTCAAGAAGTTATAAACTTGAGATGAGCAATGTTTTATAAGGACCATAAATAATTTTGAATACGAACTGAAAAAAAAAAATAATTTCAGGAAATATAGAGTTAACCTTCAGGTAACATACCGGAATCAAACATAACATCTTTCAGACAATTGCCAAAAATTTGTCAACTAATCACAATTCTAAGTGATAAATAATGTTACTGAAGATTGCAGAGTAATGTATGTGTTCGTGATTGAGAATATCCCGATAAATGCTCGAATTAAAGTTAATACGTTCGTCACTTGGTCACCTAATTTCTTATTGCTTTCTTTGGTAGCTTATTTTGCAACTTCCTGGGACAGACTTGCTGTGGCAATCAATTTGTTGGCTGCACCATCACTTCTTTGCTTCATGTACTCAGTTATTGAATTTAATTTTATTTTTAAAAATAAAGCTTAAAATTTGATTAGATTGAAATTTTTAGTTTTTAAATCTTTTTAATGAAATTCCAAATATTTAATAGAAATTTCATTCAGTTTCCTATATGAAAGTCCACAATGGCTAATGCAAAAAGGTCGACTAAATGAAGCACGACAAACAATAATAGCAATGAATACTTGGGGTCAAAGTGCTAGGAAAAAACAGTACTATGAGAAAGAAGTGACAAATGCACTAAGAAATAATCATATGGTACCATCGATTAACAATATTAAACTTAAGTTCAAAATTTTAAAAATATATCGTGAGATTGTCATAAGGATGACGAAAATAAATGATTATCATATCAGTTCGAACTTTCATTCTCTTTTTCTTTTCTCTAATAAAGTTAATATTTTAACTTATATTTAAAGCATTTCATTTCTATTACTAAATGAGAAGTAAGCTTGAAAAATTAAAATTTCTTCTTATTTTTCATTTTTAGGCCAATCATGAGCTGTCGAAGCCTAGACAATATTATTTCTATCACTTGTTTTACTCGTGGAAATTATTTCGTTACAGTGTTGTTCTCGCTTTTAGCTGGTAAAGGAAAAGAATCAGTGTCAACAATTTTATCACTTTCTAACACATCAACTGATAAAATTCCAGTTATTTCTATTAAAAATATTTGCAAAAATTACAAATTGAAATTGTAATTTGGTATTTTTAAATTTCATAATTTAATTGTTTTCAAGGCTTTTTAGCTTTGCCAATGCTATCGCCTTTTACGGTTTGTTGTTTAATCTTGAAAAGATTTCTGGATCACTATATGTAAATACATCGATACTTGGAGCATTTCGTTACGTACTGAATATTATGCTGGCAACTCTCGATCATGCCTTTACTTCTGTTGGCCGGAAATTTATACATATAATGTCAGTCATCATTTTTATTCTAAGCATTTCAATTACTGCAGTACTGATTATGACTGGTATGTAGTTTTTTCAATTAATTAAAGTACTTTTTAAATTGTTTAACAAATTTTAAACTAAAAAAGTCTTTCATCATAAACATATTTAGAGAAATTTATTGCTCAAATTATAAAAACAAACTAAATTTAGGTTCATATGCAAATATTTGAAGTTAGCTTCATTTATACGAGTCTTTTCTCGAAAAAAGACTTTTCGACATATAAAAAACTTGATAATGAGGCCAATAATTTAACATAATCACTTTTGGAAAAAAACGGCAAGTCATGTTTATGACGATTTGTTTGAGAAATTTAATTCAAAATTAAATGACATTAAATGACAATTCTTTTATCAATGTTTTAAATCATTACAGTATCATTGTATGTACAAACAAATGATTTAAACAAACGAAGGATATTTTATCATCTAACAAATAAATTCAAATTGACAAAAGACAAAGATGAACATTGATCATTCAGTTGTTCGTAAACAAATTTTTTCGCAAGCCTTTCAAAAATTGTCAATTGAAATAAAATCAACTTTTTTATTTTCAGATCTTTCTTTGTACTTCAAAGGACTTATTCGATTATTAATTCTAACCAGTATGGGTATAATTTCGATACTGTTTATCGTTAATGGAATTTCATGTGCTGAACTTTTCCCTACAGCTATTCGTAATTTAGCAGGCGCTAATATCGCCACATGGAGTCGAATTGGTTGCATTCTTGCACCACAACTCATTTATTTGGTATTTTAGCTAATTCTTTACTTCATAATGTCTTCTAAGTTGGTTAGACAATACTGCTACTGTTAGTTCAGTTTACTTTATAAGGCTATACCATAATTTGAAATTTGAGAGTATAATTGTTATTTAAATGACGGACAAAAATCTGTGTTACGGTAACAGTGTCATTTGACTTTTATCGATTTTTATAAAAATGAATATTAATATTACTTATGATAATTGTATAGATAAATTGAAATTTGCAGTAAATATATCAAATTGTGATAATAGACTAAATGTTAGAGCCAATATTTGCTATTACTCCCAACGATTTCATCTTTTAATAATGATTGAAATTTCAGAGTGAAATCGAGCAATCGTTACCGTACATAATTCTGATCATATTGTTCTCCATCGATGCTGTTGCTTTCCTGACACTTGTTCCAGAAACAAAGGGACAACCACTTAGGGATCAAATGCCACCCAAAGAAAAGTTGATTTTGAGAAGCTGCAGAATGCGTACAATAAGCATACCAAATGATAATGTTGACAATGATAATCTTAGCTGCTTAATAAATGAATAGATATTTGATTCAGTCACTTAATTATCTTAAATATCAGTCGCTAGGTAAATTATTAATAGAACCACTTGGCATAAGAAATGGTAGATTGAATGTAACATACAAAAGACTTGTGCATCATCTTTCAGAAGGTAATTAACAAAACTTTAGGTAATTAAAAATAATTAACATTTCCCAGATGATAATTTACGAGAAATTATTATTAGTAAACTTAATGAGTGGCAATTATAAAACAAATCAAAAATTTATTAAATCAGGAAGATATTTAATTATCGAAAATTGATGAAATGTGTTGATTAAATATTCCGTTTACTTGACCAAATAATCAATGATAAAATGTCAATATCTGACCATAAATCTGTCAGATGTTCATACTGCAATATTTTACCATCGGTGTTTTCTGACATTTCATGGACTTAACCAAATTTTTTTTTTTAATTTAATCAAATTTCAAATACTTACTTCAAATGTTGGAACAATGTCTATTTAAAGCGAATAAAAATCTTTGAAAATAACTTCCAAAACTTCCGAAACATTCACTGATGTTTAAATGGAATATTCACTGATAAAGATGAAATAAGAAATAAGTTAATTACTTTCCACCTTGGCCATATAGTATTTCTTTACCAACATGTGAAACAGAATTCTTTATAGAATCAATAATCAATACTCGAACAAACAAAGTAAACGAATGATAACGTGTGGGAAGAGTTTTCATACAGTCTAATTATCTCTGGAATTATTTCAAAAAGAATGGTATTAGAAACGATTAAATCAAGACATTTTATTAATTTAGCTAAATTTCACAGTTTAAATAAAAACAAGCTTATAACTCCTTACCAAATTTTCACTTTAAGTTTACGAGAATTAAAAATTTGTTTGGTTGTCTTTTCTCTTGCTTAATTAAGTTAAATACATTAATTATATTCTGCTTAAATTGCATCTTTTGAATTGATCTAATCCTAGTTAATGTATAAAAAAATAATGGGACAGAAGTGATAGTAGCAAAAATTACTGTGAAGAAGCTCCATATGACACAGTCTGGTCCTATTTTATGTACAAATATCGTGCTGATCGCTTTAAATCATTTTTATGAGGCTATACTTCGGGAAACATCAATTACTTTACCTGATTTGTGTATGGATGGTTTTTATTTGATCCACTGATAATAATAACAGAGTATTGCTCGAATGGTAAATTGAAATGAAGTTAAATGACTTTAGATTTCTTTTTTATCGCTGCATGAAACTGAGCAAGAATTCATAGCGCAATAGTAAAAAAAAAAAAATAGAACAAAAGAAAACGGTTAAACATTGGTAAAGATAGAAAATTTGCAAACTTGTCACTGCTTGTGACAAATTTGATTCAATAAAATCGGATTAAAAATGCAATTCCAAATTTCAATCAATAGTTATATATTCTGTGCAATTGATATTTTGATAAAAGAGGAATGGCAAAATTTTGCTAAAATAGCATAATTAATCGATTGATAAGTTCCAATTTTAACTAATTTCTTTTCCGAAGATGAAAATATTTGTGAGAAAGAAAAAATGAATGATTATAAAATGATAGCGCTGATGACACTACTCAGAAGTGTTCTGATCAATTGCTTCTACTACTACTTAATATTGTACTTTTTTTCTTTTTTAAATGAATTATATAGTTATTTAAAACTTTTTTTTTTTTTTTGCTAAGTACTTTTTCACCAGTGCTGCAGTGTTATTTTAATCTTTTTTAGTTGCTAAAGTATGTTTGTGGCATGCTGCTTGAAAGTCTGATTGGGTGATTTTAGCCGCCTAAAAGAATTTTACGTATTATATAAAGTCTTTTCCTTTCTTCCTTCCTTCCTTACGTTTAAATATAAAACTTTTTTCACTATATGGGAATAATAAGAAGAGGAGAAGGAGGAGGCGAGTAAGAAATATGAGGATGACGGAAAAAAAAGCTTCAGCGGAAAAATTCAATCCTCTTTTTCAGCCTTCTTTCATCCAAAATTCATTTTTAACGCCTCTCTCATTATTTATTTATATTTGTTACCTGAACAGAACGAAAAAATTTCAATTTCCAGACGAATTCCTTCATTTTATCCAAAATGCTACCAGTACTAATATAAATATTATTAGAACGCCTGGTAATTAGTTGATATCAATCAACTGCTACGGTTACTGACTGATTTTATTCAAAATTATGCTAATTGTCACATCATCGGGCTCTTTATAGTGTCCCCAAATAGAGTACTGTGAATAATAAATGACGCTTCGGGCTTCAACGCCATGCACCTTCTCTCATACCTTTTCATCGTTTACTGTACCATTTACGACAGTACATTCGGATATATGTAAGTTAAAATGATATTTCAATTTCATTTTTAACACTGAAATTTTTTTTTTGGAGCTGAAATGAATGTTGTTTATTCTATAATTCATCATTTGCCTCCGTCATTTCATCAAATATTTATGAGAATTGCATTTAAAATTTTTGTGGAAAAAATGAAAGATGATTGATTGCTGGGACTTAATTTCACAAGCAAATTTTTGATTCATTAGTAAAACAAATTAATACGCTATTTAAATTTTAGAATAAGAAGCCTTCGCTTTTTTGATTTTGCAAGAAATCCTTAAATACAGTGTGGCATGTTATATATTTAAAGTATTTTATTTTGGAAAAAGAAACCTTTCACGATTATTTGCGGAAAACTTAAAATGTTCAGTTTTGTTATTTATTGGCTTTTTTCCAGCGTGCATGCCATTAAATGCAAAGCATGATGCAAAATAATCAAAGACTTGAAATTAAAATGCAACAATACTAGTCAAAAACTTGAAAAAATGGATAGAATAAGTTGAGAAAAGTTGATAGGAAAGAAAAATTTAGAGAATTATCAGATCCATCTCATGATCTCAAATTTAAAATCAGATTTTAAAATTTAATCTTTTAAATCAACTTTACACTCCAGTTATTTTCTATCATTTTAGTATTTTGTATAAATCGATTAAAAAGTTTAATTTCAATTTATGAGCACTTAAATTACTTTACTTATATATCAGCGTACCAGTGTAACAATTTGATCTAATAGATGCATGATAGAGAAATATTTCAAATCCTTAATTCAATAAAATATTAATAAACAGCCATAGCTAACATAACTTTGTTATTTGACAACTCATCAAATCTTTACTGATTGATCATTTGCTTCTTCATCTCTTCTAGAAACATTAAAAAAATTATGCGCATTGAATTGGCTGTTGAAATGATGAATAGTTCTGTTAAAAAGATGGGGCAGTTTTTGTTTCACATGACAGAATGGGCAAGTTTTATGCAAATTAGTAATTAGGTGAAAATAACTTACCATTTGTCATTTGCATCAATAATCAATTAATTCCGTTGCATAAATAAGAATGATGCAACCATATGCATTTGAAAAAAAATCTGATTCATAAAATTCCAATAAAACAAAAACATACTACAGCAAATATAGCAAATCTTAATTGATAGGATTTTTCGAACTTTCATTCGATTGACAAAAAAATTTTTTTTTGAAAATGGCTCTTTGAAAAGTTTCATCAATATTCAATTTTTTCTCAGTTCACGAAAATATTTTTGTTCTTATGAAAAAGCATACTTTTAGTTCTTTTTCTTTCGGAACAACTGCTTGTTGAAAGTTTTGCAACCTCTTCGCTGTTCAATAACAAATGTTTTGAAAGCGATGAGTAATGAGATGAATTACCTTAAGCAATTACAAAACATTGTAATTACCGCCGATTAATTTACAGAACTATGAAAGAAAAGTGAAAATCTTTCAGTATTTTTGTAAAAATGAAACTAGTATTTACAAGGAATTTGTTGGCCAATGAGAGCTCTCGAAAATTTACTGAGCCAGGAATAAGCAAATAAACTTCGTCGATTATTGTAAAGCGAAAACATGAAATTACATAGTTTACACAATTCTTTGGGCAAAGTCAGTGAATTTTAAAGCCAAAAGATTTCTTGAAATAAAAACATTTGATACAATTTATTTTAGAATTTTTTTCTATTGCGAAATTTATTTGAAATTTGAATTTAATGCCAAATTAAATTTAAATTTAATTGAATTTAAAGTTAAAACTTTGTTGCTGCCAAGTAGCAACGAGGCCTCGTCGGTCATGGCTTTTATTACATAAACTATTGAAATTTAAATTCATCTCAAAAATTTCCATTCTGTTTTTTGTTCTCTTTCCCTTGGAAACTTTCTGAAAGTTCTGAATTTTAAGCAAAACTGAAACATTTCGCTTTATTCCAAAGCTTTTCTAAATTACGCAAGGCATTTTTCTTGAAGAAATGAATACTTGAAATCAGTGATCATAAAAAATATGAACAAAAGAGCCAATGTGGAAATTTTTAAATTCAAATTTTTTAGACTTTTTTTAAAATTTTAACAAGCATTTTTTGGACAGAAACAAAATAACACTATGAAGTTGCTGGTTTTGCATAATTTTTCAGTGATAGTTTTCTTGAAGAAAATTGAAAGCTTAGACATTTCATGTGGAAAAGCTTAGACATTTCATTCGTCTAAAAATCTAAAAATTTTTCTTTGAAAAATTGAAGAATAACAACTAATGTTTTTGTTTATGCAAAAAATTGATTTGCTTGTGTTTTTAAAGTTCTATTTCTATTAGTTCAAATTTTCATTGATTCCTTCTCGTTTCACTTCCTAGCAGATTATTTTTATTCAAAACCAGGAAATTAAATTTTACAAAGTTTTTGGGAAAAGACTGATGAATGGATTAAGGGATAAGAAAGATTTTTCACCCTTGAAACGTCTTCTTCCGCGGTAATCTTAATTTTAAATCATAGTTGACAATGTAGTCCATTATTTCCTTTACATACCACAATGAGAATAGTATTGGTTTCTCAAAAAGTTATCGCCCATTTCAAAAAACTTATGCTTTCTTCTTTTACTAGTAATTAAGAATAAATGTTATTTGGACTACAATCACTTAATTTACTGTTACAAATTCAAAAGTTCCGAATTATTTACACTAGATGAATTAAATTTCAAAAATTAACAATTATTTGCAGTAAATTTGGAGTTGAACATTTTGGGAAGTACAATAAAAATTTGCATTTCAGAGAATATCCGGATAGAACTCTTTTCAACACAACAGCAATCTCTGATATCTTGAATCGACTTGTCGATAAATCTACTTACGATAAAAGACTGAGGCCTAAATACGGTGCTGAACCAGTTGACGTAGGTATAACAATACACGTATCCAGTATCAGTGCTGTTTCCGAGGTTGATATGGTACGTCATCTTTGAATTTATTTAAAATAATTTTGTTAAAAAATATGTTTTTTTCATTACAATAGTTTTTATAGCTGCATCCTAATACTTGCTTGTAGCTCTTCTCACCACATCTTTTCAATCTTTTGCAAAATTACTGGAATAATTAACTTAAAATATTTCAAAATATATCGATTAAGTATTAAATTTTTTGATGAATTCTTTCATTATCATGACGAAATATGCAGCGAATGAATGAAGTGAGCTGTAAAACAATTTGAATTCGGATGCAGACATTGATAAAATAAAGTATTAATATTTAAAAAAATGAGTTTTTTAAATTAGAAAAAAATTTTCATTTGTTAAATATCGTGTTCAAGGAATTTTCTCTTTTGCTTTTCTTTTCATAAAGTTTTTCTTTTTTCTCATTTTCATTTTGAAATTTTATTTTTGAAGACAGTTTTCCGTAAAAATAATTGAGATTGCAGGAAGTTCTCTTGCTAATGAATGTAATTAAACAAATTCCGATTACTTTCCATTGTCACTGCATATTTTTGAATTCACTGCATTTGAAAATGCATCAGAAAATATGCTACTTAAATAATTAGAAATCCAAATTTGATTTGCAAAAATTTATTTGTTTTGTTCGAAAGCTTTAAATTACTTTATTTTGGAGCTATTATTACTTTCGAACTCAAACTCATCAATTTTCTTGCGCAATCAATGTTTTATTTATATTACATGGCTTAATTGTACAAATAGTGGATGTTAGCTTAACTTGCCTTTAACATGAATAATCCTGCCAAAACATTCATTAATTTATATCTCTTGGGAATCGCATGACTTTAATAAAAAGTAATAAATTTTCCGGAAAGAGGTGATTTTATCAGATGTCAAACCCGTGAATGGTAATTTCGCAGTCACTGAGATTGGATTTAAGAGTTGCTTTTATAAAATTGAAATTCCATTCAAGTCAAGAGCGAAATGATAAAAAATAAATAATGAATTTGTACTTTAAACAGTAAAATGTTGCCTTTTTCCTTCTTATGCTCAAATGGAACAAAACAATTGCTTAAACGACGTCGCCTTGTTTTTGAAATATTAGAAAATCTCTAATTGTCCTTCAAATCGATATCTGTTGACACATGAGAAAAATTTTGTTTTTTTTTTTCTTTTTTCTAATGGAAATTTCTCCATCTCATTGCCTAAAATTGGCCATACTGAAAAAAGGCCATCAAAAACAGAAAATATACAATCTCCAATTGAACTGGCATATGTAAATGGAGGGAATGTGTAATTTTGTCAACACAGTGTTTGTTAGAATTATGTCTGTGATAACTCTTTACTATACTTGTGGCAGCACAATTTATCATTTTTCTCAGTTACAGTTTTATATTAAAAGAACTGATCACCAATACTATCATTTCATCGATTTTTATTTTTATCAAATTCACTCCAATATTTCATTTTGACTTACTAATTATTTATTTTGTTTTTTTAAGCGATTATAAGTTATTAAATTATTCGTTAAAAGGTATGTATCGATAATTCCTGGTAGTGATAATGATAATGATGATAACTTTGTTCATAACCAAAAGAGCTGAATTCTTTTCTGTTAAATGTCCAGAATAGATTTCTCAATTCAACTTCAAGTTTTGCCCTGAATTGCTTCTTAATTTTATTATAAATTATTGAGCATAAAAAAACTTGGTCATGTATTTCTTAATGAAAAGAAATTAAATTAATTATTATTTAATGTTGGTTTTTCCTAAAATATGCAAATATCGTTGAGCAAGTATATCAAAGTAATATAATTTATTTTAAAATTTTCACTGAAATTATTGGAACACAAACGCAGGAATCTACAATGGTTACCAAATATAACAAAGATAATGTTATCGCTATCATTTCTTATCATCAAATGTATTATTTATGAGTAGTGCTTGTCGCTGAGACAAAAAAATTCTTCAAATTTTTTGAAAAAAAGACAATCTTTGTCATTGATTTGCAATACTTCCTTGAAGTCAAGCTGATGTTTAAAAAAAACTTGAACTTTATAACTTGTCAATTTAGTGATTTTTTTGCTAGCTAACCAATAATTCTAAAATGAAATGCATCACGAAATGAATCACAGTTGTATTAAAAATTCGTTTTGGTTTTTTTCCTTCTGTAGTTTAACAGGGGTTCAACAAATACCGTACAATCATGACAAGTTACCATAATCTATGTTTCTCACTTGAATAAATGAGTGAATGAATGAATGAAAGATTGATTGATGGGACAAAGGAAGAGAGTATGAAGTTGTGATGAAATAATTCATAAAGTCAAATTCGATTAAAAAAGTTTTAAATATTTAAATCAGATTAAAATGTTTAGAATCACGCATAAAATAGAATAAGATAATAAATTTTGAATTATTTAAAAGTGATATTGTCACTTAAAAGAAAAAAAGAATAACTTCATATAATTATAAATTAAAAATTATATATACATATTATAAAATTAAAAATTATAAATACATATTTTTCTAAATAACATACTGTACATATACTAAAAACTAGTTTATTTCAAAAACATAATAAATTCATGCCTTTCTTTAAAGTTTTTAACTTACAATTTGTCATAAAAGCTTTTTCAATAAAACTTCTCTCAAATATTCCCTTTGAAATATTATAAGACACAATTCACAACAGATTCTTTGAAAAACTTTTTTGAAAAACTTTTCTAACATTTCTAATTTCTAACTTTTGTGAAATATTTTCTTCGTACACTTGCAAATGCAATTTATCAGAAATTCTTTGCAAATATTATAATCATTTCTGTGTCTGATTCGTCATAATTGATTAAATATCATTATCGATTATCGATTAGAATGTGCCTAAGGTTTGAGTGCTATTTGTAAAATCGTCCAATGTTAGCAAAATTCATTTAAAGAAGAACCATTGTTGCAAATGGATAAATATGAAAAACAAGACATGCAAATCAGCATGCACTTAGCTGAAAAATTGGAATCTCTGAATAAATTTTCGATTTATCAAGCCATCCAGAATAATTTAATAAAATAACGAAATATGCTAATTTTAAGTTGCTCATACTTTTTATAAATTTAATTTGCAATTTACAAAGGAAGGACTTTAACTAAAGCTTTAACGAAACTGACGAATCATTTCTTTTGTAAAAGTAAGTAACAAAATCAGAAATTTTAATCACTAATTTGTTAAATTGTTTGTTTACATTTAATTCTTGCAAAAATTTATTATTTTGAAAGTTAAAATTAATTAATTTTCTCTCTTTCCATTCCGTTCCAGGCAATATAAATTTAAATTTGTTTCAAAATGATCAAATATATAATTGCTGAGAAAAACTTTGAAGCGTTAAAATTTTAGGACTTCACACTTGATTTTTATTTGCGACAAACCTGGCAAGACCCACGTTTAGCATTTGGCGACATGTATTATGGCTATCAGAATGGAAAAATTGAATCGTTAACGGTATATACGTTTGATCCATTTTAATGAAATTTATACATACAATTTATTTCCATTGAATTTCTATTATTTTATGCATAACAAATGATCTAACAGATGGGAGAGATTTTAAACACAGTAGGATTTGCATTATTTTTGATTTAACTTTGCAATCTTTCCTATTTCTTTTTTGGAGAAAGTTTTAAACTTTTCTTAAATCACATCCTTCTTTCAATGTTATAATAAATTGATTAGTTTCCAAAGAAAAAAGATTTTTTTCTTTTTACTGCTGAAAACATATATTCACCATAATTTCCTCAAAAAATAAAAATTTTTTTTTTTTGAAAAATGGGACAAGTGAACTTTGAGTTGAAGATGGCAACAAATTTTAAAATGCTTCAACTTTTTTCACGACAATGGACTAACGCATCCACTTTGATTTGAAAGACGCTTCAACGCAATGCGCAATAGTTTTTGATGAAAATATTTCAAATAAAATTAATTTAATTTTATGAATAAAATAACAATCAAAAGGAAGTGAGTAATTTCGTGACTGTTTTATATAAAAATAATCAAAAAAATTTCAATTTCCAATTTCAAATTGTTGAAAAAAGCGAAATAAAACAATACAAAAGCAATTGTCTTGAAGTAAACATTGCCAGCCCACAGTCGATGTCATTGTTTATTGTTTCAGGTTGGTGTAGATTATTTAGAGAAACTTTGGAAACCGGACACATTTTTCCCGAATGAAAAGAAATCATTTTTTCACACAGCAACAACGCATAATTCTTTCTTAAGAATCGATCCGGACGGCACTGTTTTCACTTCCCAAAGGTTTTATTATATTCTTTTTTTTTTTCGTTTGACAATTCTTATCGATGAATCGCTTTTTTTATTAATTTATATTTGAACGCTTTTTTCTTTGCTTATTTATAAATTCATATCATCATAATCATCACTGCTAATATTGACATCGTTATAAATACCATTGGCAGTTTATTTTATCGCCATCGATGTCACTATGCACCATCGCTATAATTGTTACCTCATAATTAGCATTATTATTGTATTTTAGAAAATTATTATTTAGGATTAAAATGTGAAAGCAAAATGGAAAAAAGAAAGGCTTAATAAGTTAATCAGTCTCTTAATTAATCATTCAAGCAGTACTCAATCGAATTTTAACAATAATTTGTTCGATTTTTTCTTTTTGCCATCGTTGCAAGAAGCTAAGAATGGAAAGGGAAAAAGGAAATTAATAAATGTATGTAAATATTACGGTAAAATGATATCACCATGTGATGCATCACATTATCACGTCACATCACAGCAAATTAATAAATAATTCTTTCCTTCTTTCAAACATCTTTTATCCATTTAATTGACAATCTTGATATTAACAGAAGCAATTTAATTGCAAAAGGAGAAAATGGATGCTATAAATTTTTTTTTTTTGATTATCTGCCGAAAAACTCATTTTGTTTTTTTTGGTAAAGTAAGAGGAGATAAGGATAATAGGATAAGGTAACATGATAGGATTTAAAGTGAGGGAAATGAATGCAGAAGGAAAAAAGAAAAAAGTTATAAAATTTTCCTTTTTTAAGAACTCATAAAAACTTTTCTTTTTTCCTCGTTTCACAATTTATTAGATAAAAGAAAGGGAATGAATAAAGGAATGATGAATGAGACCGGAAAGCAATGGACATATGAATGAGAGACATTAAGGCTTAAAGGAAGAAATTCGAAATTTAGCTAAGTACAAACAAAAGAAAGCTAGAGAAAGATCAATACATCATTCAGTTTGATTATAATCATCATTCCTCATTTTCCAACAAAAAGAAGACAAAATAAGAAAGGGTTTTGTTTAAAATTGAAATGGATTGTATTATTTAAATTTTGACAAATAAGCGAAATCATTTTTAATCTAACCAAATGTATATTTCATTTACCAATTTAGACAGTAAGATGTCCGATGCACAAAAATGTTTTTTGTACATCATTTCTTTTTCCGCTCCTGACAATTATGCAAAGTTAGGCTCAACGAAAATTTACTTTTGATTTCTAAATGAAAATCATTTTGATTTTTAAAACAAAAATAAGCATAATACGATAATTGTGCCTGCAGCAAATATGGCGCATGCTTGACTTTGTTATTCATTTCTATCGGCAAAAATATTCAGTTTTTCTATGCTAAATAATGACCATGAAGATGTTGTAAATTTAAATTTTAACAAAAACTAAAATGGAAAGAGAAGAAAAAAGTGAGTGGCAAAAATTGAAATGCATGTCATATTATCAACAATGATCTGATAGAAATCTCCCAAATGATTAACACTGTTAAAATTGAGGTCTATTTTTGTTCAGATTGACGGTGACAGCAACATGTCCTATGAAACTGCAACTTTTCCCAATGGATTCACAGAAATGCAAACTTGAAATCGAAAGCTGTAAGATTTCCTTCTTTTTTCTTCAAATTTCTTTGCTGATATCGTCTCTAAAGACTAAAAAAAATGTATATTATTTTTAACTTCTCAGACGACCAAAAATTTTCAGCTTTATCATTTATCATTTGCAGAAATTTGTAAAATTTGAATTTCATTTCAAATTAATTTGATAATGATCAAGAAAATGCTTTTTTTTATTTGAATATGAAATTCTAAAGTAGAATTTTGAATGAACTGTTTTTTGCTCTTCATATTCCAACTCATTTTTGAAAAACTGGTTTCAATTAAATTTGTATTCTTCTATGATCATGTGAAATTTGTTACAAGGTGCACCAGTGTCTTTCATTTATTGTCAATCCTTTTCGATAGCTCTGAAAGAAATTCAATTTTGAATTGTATTATCCAAGTTGTCACAAATTTTCTACCTTTCGTAACTACACTGTTTAATGTGACTTTTTATTTGTTTTCATCAACTATATTTGATTTTCAATCAACAAGAAAATAATAAATTAAAAACTAAAATTGATGTTAAATAATTCATATGTATTTGTGATCAAAAATTTCAAATTAAACTGTTTATAGTTAGCGTGTATTTAATGTTTTACATAATTTGAAGAGAAATTTCATTGTGTAAACAAATGCATTTGCCATCCCCTAAATTTTAATTAATGACTATTTAAAGCGGTTGAAATAATTATTAATAATATCAATTGTTATCATTACTCGATTGTTGTATATAGCTATTGATAACTGTGACAGTTAAAAATGTCATTATTCAATGCTATTCAATGTGCTTAAGAAAAATTGTGACCATGCGAACTGATCATGAATAGATGTTTTGTACGGAGTCTCACGTAAGTTTAATTTATTTCACAGAAATCATATTGAGACAGGGCACACATTTTGAATTATTAAGGTAAGCTTAAATCTTTTACTAATTGCTTCTCAATTAATCAATACCCTGATCTGGCAAAATATTCCACAAAGCTTTTCTGATTTTAAGAAATTTTTTCAAATATCCAATTACTGCCACTCACAATGTTTATCATTTCACAAATAATTAAATAAAAAATTTTCCAATTTTTTTCAAGAAAAGATATTGCATATCTTAGCCGGAAATTTTGGAACTTAAATAGTTCCAAACTGAAAATTTTGAAGTGCTTCAAAATGACTAAATGGAAATGTAATCAAATCCAATAAAAGCTTTTCCTGCTTCCTTGGTTTTGTTTTTATTTTCATTTCGCTTTCCACTTATCTTTTGTAATTTAATATTTCCAAAAAAAAAATGGGCGAATATGACTTTAAAATAAAGTAGCTTGCAATGAATATATTTGACAGATCAGAATACTTCACGTTATACTTAAGCTTGGCTTCTTTTATTTCTTGTAACTTGAAATTAACAATTCTAACAATTCACGTTGCATTTTTGGTTTGAATTAAATGACTTCGTTTGATACTGCAGGAAAAAGTATGCTTGATAGTGATACATTCATAAATTAAAACAGCTATTATAATTTTTTATCTATGCGAATGATGATTCTAATTCTAATTCATGAAATGCTATTCTAATTCAGCTAGCTTCATGATATTGATGTCATTGCAGGATAAATATTTCAGAATACGGTTATCTATTATCTAATTATTTTTGTAAAAGGTAACTTAGACTGAGAAATGATTTAAATGAAAAAGATTTTTTTGTCGAATAATGACAATTTTATGATAATGACCGTATCCTGAAAGAATTCATCAGTCATTGCGTGTTAGTTGCTACTTATCCATTAATTAATTTTCATTAAAGATTTAAAAATTGAATATGTGAGTCAAAGAAAATTAGAAATAGTACGAATACAGTAATAATAAGGAAACTAAAGCAAACAATGTAAAAATTTGAGCTTTTTTAACTTTTTTAAAGTAAATAATTAATTATTGAGCAATTTGCAACAAATTAAATTATATTGAAATTGTTGAAGTTTATAATTAAGAGCATAATTATTTAGGAAATAATTCCCGGTATCACTTTCTACCCTGCAGCATGTCAACTATTTTAAACTAAAGGTTTTACATTTTTTCAATTCCCAAACTGATAATTTAAATGCTTTGTTTAAGCTTTATTTGCTTGCTTGTTTTTTTTTTTTTTTTGTTTAATATAATAAAATTAACTTAATTGCATCCAAATACATTAGTTTCATTTTCATGCTTCTGTTATGCTAATGGTTGCAATTATTCCTACTTATTACTGTCCACATATGACACTGGTGCACATCGTTTTCAGCTCTTTTGATCTTCTGAAAAAAAAAAAAAAAAAACTAAAATTTTTAAATCTTTTAAAATACTAAATTTGCTATTTTTCAGATGGCTATACAACTGCTGATATAGATTTATTCTGGGGTAAAGATCGTAGGGATACGAGTCAAGTTGTTGGGTTCGAAAATATTTCGTTGCCACAATTTAAGCCAGTCGGATATCGAGTGAATGTTACTAGGGCAACCACTTCTTCAGGTTATTTTAACTGCAATTATCATTAATATTACTATTAATAGCAGCTGCAGTGATGAAAATGATAACAATAATGGAGATGCGATGATAAAAGACAAGACATTTGATAAATTGTTGAAGATATTTGAAGTTAAATTGCAAAAAAAGGGAAAAAAAATCATAATTTTGATTCAAAAATAAGAATTGTATTATCAGTTTTTTTTTAGAAAAAAATTTCATAACAAAAGCCTTTTTTTGCTGTCCTTTATGGCATTAAAATTAAAAATTTTTAATCTTTTCTTGCTTTGCCAAATATTATAACTAAGAGAACATGCAAACTTAAGAAGTTATTTGAGCAATAATTTTATTTGCTTGCCAGAAGATGAAGAAATAGCTTATATTGGTCTCTTGGCCATATTCACGTGCCATTCAAGTTTATTTATCTTTTTCCTCTTCTTATTCCATTCTATGTTTACATGTAACAATACATTGAAATTAATGGTTTTATTCATTAAAAAAAATTCGGTGGACTGTCACTTGGAACATTTATGCTTGAAATGAATTACAGAGGAAGCACTTAAGTGTGATGATAAGAGAGTTATTAGCCATCGAAAAGGAAATCATTCTTTTGGAATTTTGTCAGAGATTGGACAAAAAAAGAAAGAAGAAAAGATTGGAGAAATAAGCAGGGAATTGTACTGAAACTATTTGTGTTACAATTATTTCCAGTGAAATTCGAATGATCAGAAAAAAGAAGAGAAGGAGAGAGAGAAAGAGAGAGAAAAATGAACTTTTTAAAATAATTTACAATTTTTGAAAGTAATTTGTAAAGTTTTTTTTCTTCTTGTTTCTTTTTTCTTTTAGAATTTTCGCAGTAAAACTTGGAAATGAGATTTGATTTTTTGACATTTTAAGAAAAAAATAAAAAACCTTTCAATAAGTTACATTTCAAAATTATCGACACTAAATGATTTAATTTTATAAAAAGCGAATGAGAAATTTTGTTTAAATTTGAAATTAATTCACTTCATTGCCTCAATACCACAATAAAAAGTTTAAAAAAAGTTCGATGAACTAAATAAATCATTTAGAAAATGACCTCAAATGACAGACAGAAGATTTTTAAAAAAATAAGAAAAAAGTATTAGCAATATTTATTTGAAGTTTGACTAATTAAATTTCACCATTGCAGGTGTATATGTACGATTGTATTTCGAAGTGCTGCTGGGTCGTAACCTTGGCTTCTACCTCATGAACATTATCATTCCTTCGATGCTTATTGTCACCATTTCCTGGGTATCATTTTGGCTCAGTCGTGAAGCATCACCGGCACGAGTCGGTCTTGGTGTTACCACCGTTCTAACGATGACCACACTTATCACTACTACTAATGTAATTTCAAATTTCATTTTTCATTGAAATTTTTAAAAAATGATTGATGGATTTTACAAAGTCTTGTGATAATTTTGAAACGTTTGGGAACATTTAAAATGCCATCTAATTGGATGGAATAATCAATTTCTTTCTGAAAAACCTAACTGCCAATGAAGTTTGAAATATTTTTTTCCAGTTTGAATTCATAAAATGCACTCAAAAATATACTGATTGTGATAATTTATATTTTAGCAGCAAAAGAACTCCGAAAACAGAAAAAATTCCCTACTAATTAATTAATCAGACTTAGCTTATGTAAAAGCTACTCTCTTGTTTCTTGTTTTTCAGAATGCGATGCCAAAAGTTAGTTATATCAAAGGGCTTGATGTCTTTTTGAACTTTTGGTTAGTTTTAACAATATATTAATAATATAAAAGTCAATGCAAAGATTACACAATTTGTAGTGAAAAGTTGAAAAGTTTAAGAAGAAGAGAAGTGCTGCTTTGTTAGCTTCTCAATACTGAGACAGTTTAAATCAGAAAAAATTTTCAAATATGGAAAGATAGTAATGCAAGGAATACATTCTTATCTTTCCTTTTGTAAGGAAAGTATTTCAGTTTTGTGATGGTATTTGCAAGTTTAATTGAGTATGCGGTGGTTAGTTATATGAATAAGAAGTTCGCGCAAAGGCGTGAAAGGAGACGCAGGCATGTGCAACAAGGAATGCCTGTTGAAATGCCTATGTATGGTCAAATTACTTCCAGTGCTGAAACAAAAATGGTATTGTTTGTGCAAATTTTCAGTCATTATATCTTCTTTATGCTTATTTATTGTTACGGAACGAAACAGAAAAATTTCGAAAAAAAAGTTAGACTTGAAAGAGTAAATATTATTTCAGTCATATCAAAATATGACTCTTATCAGTGATACTTATTCCTCGCCGGGTAAATCCTCAGTCGAAGTAAGTGTGCAAGTAGATTGTGTCATCTAAATAGTTCTTATCTTTAGCTATTGCTTTGTTAGATACCCATGCACACTGCTCTTTGCATAATGGTTAAAAAAATTAAGATTATTTGTAATCCATAGGTAATTTATTTTCATCGAGATAAAGCAATTATTTCAAGAACGATAAATGTTATTTTAATTAATGATTGCTGTGAAAGAATTAATTCAACAAACTAATTTTTAACTAATTTCGAACATTTCAAAAAAAATATCACAAATTACTTATAAAAAGGAATTTTTTTATACAAAACTTAATAGCATATAAACCAATTGGTTGCATTTCAATCATTTTTATTTATTTGTGGCGGTAATGGGCAAGTTAATTAGATTGAAAGAAAAAAAAAATTCTATTTAAGTAATTAAAAAGGAAGCAATAAGTATGAAATTTTGTTCCATTAGAAAGCTAAATAGCATCATGCTGCATGCAATAGAAAGCACAAGGTATTCGTGTAATGTCTTCATGTAAAATGCATGACATGCTGATTATTTATTAGTGCTTCTGCATTTCAAGCTATTAACATTTCAGCAAATGGGTACTTTCCATGGTGGCCCAAGCCAAAATTCTAACAGAGTAAGTTCACCTTGTGAAGCATAAATTTTAATTTAGCAATGGAAAATCTTATCATTTTTTGATCAACATAATTGTTTCCTTCGTTTCTCGGGAATTTTTATTATTGTCATTACATCGATGAAATTAAATCAAAAATGAAGATTTTATTTTTGAACTTTAGCGAAAGTGTTATTTTTAAAATTTATATTTTCATTAATTTAAAATTTTTTCCATTTAATGCAAAAATATTTTCAGAATACAGCAGAAGCACTGATACCAGAATGTAACTGTCGTACAATACCGTTGATACAGAATCCACGGTTGGTAACAGATAGCGCATTATGGCCTGCACCATTCCTGAAACCAAAACGGGCTTCACGGACGTGTAGAAGCGTAACTCCATCTAAAATTGATAAATGTTCTCGCTTCTTCTTTCCTATTCTATTTTTCACTTTTAATTGTAAGTTTTTAAATTGAACAAATTCAATAGAAAATATGAAATATTATAACTATTACCCTTCTTACAACTGTAACTATGATTACTACTATTACTGTAATTTTGCTGCAAAAAAACAGATTATCTTACAATAAATTATACAACGCTTTGATAAAAAGAAAAAATTTTACTGGAAATATTTTTGTTTAAATTTTGTAATTTTCAGTATTTTACTGGACAATTATGACGGTGCTTAGTTCATTCGTGGATACCAGTGAATATACCCTATTTGATTAAAATTATAATTGAACCAAAGCAAACAGGACAATCGCTTGACAGAAGCAATATCCAATCAAATCACTTTCGATCAATTCTGTCTTAATTTTCTTTTTAAAAAAGAAACTTATAATTACTGTAAATTTAATAATACATTTAATAACTTGTTGTGCTTGATAATTGTTGTATATTCGTTTAGTTGCAAATGTTTCACTTCATGTTGCGTAATGATATATGCAATATATAGGCATGATGCGTGCATCCATATGCGTGTTCTTTGCCTTGTAACAAATAATTATTGCTATTTCAGTCAATATCATGATTATGACCTGATATTGTTGTAATTACAAAATTTTATTAATTAACTTTGTAATGTTACATCTGAATATACCTGGTGCACCTGGCCTTTTTTCATTCTTGTTATTCTTCCACTCTCTAATTTCACTGACAATTTTTGTTTTTCTCAACAACACAACATCAAAAAAGGCTGTTTAAAATCTGTGAAATATGAAAATATAAAAGGAGATTAAAAATACAAATAATTTTTAAATGATAGATTTAAAGAATGCATTTAATGAAGAAAGAAGAACAAATGAAAGATCATGCGATCACACATAATACTGTGGGAATAACAAAGGCTTATAATTTTTATATACAAAACTTTCAGAGCCAAGCTGAATTAATTTTTTTACATTTTTGCAAATACAAAAAAGATTGCTTAAATTTTTCTTCAAATATTTGTTGACAAGATGATCAAGTAATGGCAATTTTTGTTAGCTTCTTAAAAGTGAATTCAAATTAAACTGTCTTTTTTTTTGAAGTTTCATTTCGTTTTCAATTTTACTGAAAGAGAACTATAATTTAATAAAAGAAAAAATTGAGATGGTTATACCGTTGCAACAATACACTATCATTGGTGTCAACTAAAAGATGTCCACTGCAAGGCACCTGTCAAAGTTGAGCCATTCGAATTGGTCACCTATCGATTTGCCAACTTATGCATTAACGAAACAATTGCAACAACTTCCTCTGGTCAGTTTATTATTATTTTTTTTGCTATTATTATTATTACTATTATTACTATCATTGTTATCATCATTATTATTATAATTATTATTGTTATCGAAATACATGCACTATTTTTTAAAATAATTTAAATATGGGTGACGTTATTTCAAAACCAAAATCGCATGCACTATTTCGCACTATCAGAAATTTTACTGAATTCCGTTAAAAATGATATTGGGAAAGCAATTACGACAATGAAGAGAGTAAATATCTAAAGAGATAACCAAACTTATGTAGTATCAGTCAGTAGTTAATGAAAAAAGTTTTATTTCTTTCAAACATTTTAAAAATTACTGTAAATGTGTAATTGACATTTATGAATACAATAGCATGTAAACATGCATTAATTAATTTGAAAGATGAATTGCTTCATTGCGAGATTTGTTTAGGTTCGTATTCACGATTGTGGGCACAATTCTTGTTCAAAAGGGAATTCAGCTTCTATATGATCCAAATTTATCTGCCAGCAATACTTGTTGTCTTCATTAGCTGGGTGTCATTTTGGATCAATCCTGAATCAGCTCCATCCCGTACAGTCATTGGTACATTCACTGTATTAAGTGAGACTCATCTCCTGATGAGTACAAATAAGCGACTTCCGCCCGTTTCCTACATTAAGGTTGGTTATTTCAGTAAGTTTCGAATAAAATCCAGATCTCGTACACTCACATGAATTATAAATATGTACTTGACAATTTTTAATTTAATAAACTTTTTGGTTTTTCAGGCTGTAGATATTTATCTGGGATTTTGTTATTTGAATGTGGTATTAGCACTTGTGGAATACGCTGCTGTGGCATATTCAAGAAAGAAATATGAAGATTGCGAAAAAAGCAAAAATAAAAATAACTTCAAATTTACACTACAATTACAAGCACCAGACTTCCTTCTGGGTATGGTAAGCAAGGGACTGTAACAAATTGCATACATAAATAAATTGCAGTTTTATAGATGCTCGTATAAATGAATGCACTTGCGAACAAGATGATTCAGTATTTGTGGTAGCTAAACACCCATCAAAACGCGATCATTTCCATAAATATAACCGAATAGATCTGATCGCTCGAATTATATTCCCCATATCGGTGTGTCATCATTTTATTTTAGCAATCTTCGTCTCTTCTCATCTTTGCAAAATATTTATTCCAGTAGTTCATAATACTTTTATAATTTCACAATGTTAACGAAATTCCACCGAAAATTCAACAACAAGTTTACAAGACTAAGTAACAAGATTACCGAAAATACAAGTCCAAAAGTGAAACTAACAAGACAAGTCAACTGAATTAATGCTGAATAATTACATAATTACTCAGTTAAATTGCACAATTATTTCAGTTTCTCATGTTCAACTTTATTTACTGGACAGTGCTCCTCTCCTTATCAGAATGGACAATGTATGAAGACAGTATGGAACAAAGAGCATGTTAATATCATATCGACCATTTATTACGGTTCCAAAATGTTGAGCAAATGTTTGAATGATGCTAAAGCCTTTCGCCCGCAAATAATCTGCGAAACACCATTAAAACGCCTAAGTCTATCACCCGCCTTCCAAAGTTCTGTGTTATTGCATAATTCTTTCAACACTTCGGTCAAAGACTCTTGTAAACGCCTCTGCAATGAATGATTACATCAGAATAGAAATTTTCCAGTTTTTTCCATTTCATTACGAAATATCCCAGAAAACAAAACAAAAAACAGTCCCATAGATGAAATTATAATTCAAAGAAATAAAAATATAATCATAATCTCTGTAATCCTCACTTTGTTTGAATCCTCGGTCATTGAAACAAACGAGGTAAGAATTCGCACCAGATATGCAGAAAATCGAGGTTTTGAATCACTGAGATTCCAATTTGAGAAGAATTTGTTTGCAAAAACGCAGAAACATTTGGTAACTTTTTTCCATATTTTTTGCCTATCAGGCTGTTCACTTCTCACCTGTAATTTAAGGTTTTTATTTCAGCAACTTCCTTCAAATTTGTTTCTCCTTTTTTGCAATCACTGGTTTTTGTTTAATGCAGAAATTAAGTGCCTTTGTACTTTTATTTCGAAATGTCAAATTCCAATTAAAATTTGTGGTAACATTTCACTACGTAACAACTTTGCAGAAAAAAAATTTAATAATTTATGATTCGATTCAGACACCTGAAAAAAATCTGAGATATTTTAAACAAATATCACTTTATGCTATTTATTTGAATGGTTGCTCATCATATATGTTTCTTCTATGGAAAAAAATATCACGCTTATCCCGACAGAACTTTTCTGCATTTTAAGATCTGAACTTTGCACATAAAAACAGCGAAATTAAGCGTACCTAAGGATTTCATTCTCTCAGCGTGATTTCAGAAAGTTTTTTCATTCTGATAATGATTATCTATATCAAGCAAACATTCAATGCGCCCTTTCAAACTTTCATTAAAAGTTATATAGTAAACATTTACTTTATTAATGACAACAAATATTCGAAATCTTTATACCCAGAAGAGTTGGGATTTATTCATATGCATTTTTGTAGTTACTTGAAAATAATTAATAAGAATAAATAATCACTAAGCAATAGGAATAATTTTCAAGCAAGCTGTACAAGTGCATATGAATAAATCTTTCATTTCTCGTTATGAAAATTTCGAATATTTATTGTTATTAATAAATTAAATAATACATTATACATATATGTATAATACTTACCAAATCCTTCCGCAAAAAAGCCACTACGCAAGAAAGAGCTTCAACCTAGAAAAATCGAAAATATAAATTTTGATTTCAAACATATTTCCATATTTCTGTTTAAGAAAACAGCTTATATTAATCAGTTTACTTCAGTTTTACTTCAATTAGTGCTCACAGGAAAATAATTTAATTACATTCTAGGCGTAACTATCAAAGAGCAGTTGTCGTTTTAAAACAAAATGTGTACGACTGACTGCAAACTTTTGAAATGAAACTGGCTAACAAAAATCAATCATTCCACGAAAAAAACAAGTACTTTAAATAGTGCTTAAAGTAAACTGAAGTAAAAAAATGGATGGTAAAATAATTCCCATCGCTTTTTTTTCCATCTTAGAGTAATGTAATGGAGAAAGAGTTTCCACTCCGAAAATTAGATACGAATGTTTGTGAACTAAAGATCATGAATTATGTTATGGGAACAAATCAAAATGAAAAAATCATAAAATAGGAATTTCGAAAGAGATAAACGTACCCTTTGAAATGTTCGGATATTTTCATCAAAGGCAAAATTAATGATTTGTGGAAGTTCGCTTAACAAGGCATGCTAAATTATAAATCATTAGAGAATTTTTTTTTGTGCTGATATAAATTATTTTAACTTGGAATTTAAAACAACTTGGAAAAATTACCGGGTATTTGATAAAAGGAGCTGTGACAATTTCGCTTAATATTTGGCTCTTGTTATCAATCATGTATTTTTCGAACAACTCGATTACTTTCATACGCATATTTTCCGTAACAACATTTTGTTTTGTATCATAACAACCTGAGAACTAAAACAGGCAGTGAAAAATAAATTAACTGATGTTATATACTTTTTTTAAAATAATTCAAGAATGTCAAAAAGACTTACCAAAAAACTTGCTACAGCGCCAAGAATATTTCTCACAACGGGATTCACAGTTTGTGATGTCTTAAGAACAAGTTCATCCAGAAACTTAATAGCATTCTTTTCATTCAGCTCACTCTGAATAAATATAATCAGTGAAAGTTTTTGCATAAAGCGTAAACAGAAGTCTGAACAATATAATCAATATCTAATACATACCTTTTTGTGTTTTATAATAATATCCAATAAATCTGACGCTTTTTTGAAAGTTAATTCCCAATCTTTTCTACGCAAAGCCTGTTGTGCACATTCGATTAAAGGCAAAATAAGGTCCTGTAAAACATATAACTTGCTTACTATTATCTGATAGTATCTGATGTCGAAAAAATTACAAAAAAAAAAAAAAAAACGCATTATACCACTGTCTTGTATGTTCCCTCTTGATGGGATATTGCTATTAATAATAAGTCGAAACATTTAGCACGAAACTGTTGAGCTTGTTCCACCATGAATGCATTTAAAGATCGCGAATTTTTCTTTCTTTTACGAAACACAGATGCTAGACCTTCATCAAGGCGAAACATCGTTTCGTCACTTAATGTTGATGATGAGCTGTCCTAAAAAGTATTTTTTTTTTTATGAATAAAATAATATGGGACAGAATTAATAAGGGAAATAACGAAAAGATTGCTAAAATAAAGGAAATGAAATTATAATGATGACTTTTTTTTTCTGTTCCTCACAAAAATACTTCGTCATGCTAATATAATTTAATTCAGTAAAAAAAATTAGAAAACTCCATTCACCTTGTCACTGTCATCATCTGAACGCACAGCAGCAGGACCAAGTGCTGCTTTGAGATTATTGACAAATTCCTCATCAACTTCATTTTCCTCATCATCTTCCTCTTCAGATTCAGATTCATCTGTTTCCTCATGCTGATCCGTCATATTGTCATTTTTATTAAATTCTGGAATAAACTGCTAATGCAGGCCATGGACATCCTCAGTTTGACTAAATAAAAGTAAGAATGGACTAGTCAAACCGTTTCGTTCACTGATTTCCTCAGAATCCTCGAAGTTATCCTCATCATCACTTTCGTCCGCGTCTTTTTCTTGCATTAACTCTTCATTGCTCAGGTTGACAATCTTTAAAAAGTAATAAAAATTTTGCAACATGATCTCAGGTAATAATGTCGATGCACACAAAAACTATGTGATGAGCAAAAGATTATCAATTTAATTCGGCTAAGATTGTTAGCTTTGAAAATAGTTCTGAAATATCCAACACTCTCAAGCAATAAAAACCTCAAGAATCTGTAGAAGATTTTCCAGTTTCATCTGTGGAACAAACGATGCAAAAATAAAATGAACGACTGAGCGATGATATCGATGTGGTCGACTTAATAAAGAAAGTAATAAGTCATTCAGAACCTGAAAAACATTCGCATAAATATACAGCATAAAAATTTGAAACTAAACAATTATGGTATATTAAAATCCTGAAAAAAAGAATAAAATATAGTGAGGATCATTCAAAGCAGCAAAAAATGCAAAAAGTGAACGGATATTAAGCATATAATAACAGAATCAAAGCATTTATTCAAATGGAATTCCAGTAATGATCTTTGTCCACATAAATTAAAAATATGATTAATGAACTAACCGCTAAATTACTGCTACTGTCATTTCCCGTTATTTTTTCACTGATTGCTGCCGTCTCAGCAAGATCTTTTAAATATGAATCACGCTCATTTGAATCAGGCGCTGCAGCTATCCAAAGCATAAGCGTATTCATAAACACGGATAAAGTTCTGTAAAACTTTAAGAGAATTGTCCATAAGCAGAAATCAGTGATAACTGATCAAAACAACTCCACAAAATCTTAATGATAAGAATCAACCGCTTCTTTAATATATGAATTTAAAAAATGACTGATACCGCACAAATAGATTGAAAAAATCACCCATCAACCACAGGCACTCCTGCATTCTGTTTTTTGATTAATTTTTGGAACAGCTTTTGGTGCCGATCCTTGCAAATCGCAGTCACACTCCTGCCTGCCCTTACACTAACAATGAATAAAGAAGCAATACATGAACAAAAAGCATTGCGTATCTGAAATATTAAAAAGATTACGGCATAATAACTAGATCATTCAAACTTTATTTTCATCACTTTAAGCTAAAAGTTTACTTCTTCTGTCCATTTTCCGTGTTTGAATAACAATTTCAAGATATTTTCCTGAATGTTTGCAGGCCAATATGAAAATACGTTCGTTATCCGTCTCAATCTCCAACCACCTTTCTTCAAGGCCTGTGAAACAAATTCTGTAATTTCAGTTAAGACACGTTTTGTCATATGCTCAATATTTGTTCTACGGCTGAACTATTCAATCAGAGTTCGATTAAATTTATTAGTTACATCAAGAACTATATCGTCGACATCATCACGTAATCGTAGTAGAATCTTTTCCGTGATCTTAATATTTCCACCGATCAACTCATCAAAGTTTCCATTTCCGACACAATCAAAATTGTTAAGCAATTTAGCAGCGTTAGTTGATGTCCATTCTTTTGTAGTTAATGTCTATAATGAAACGTTTTTCTCATGATAAAAATCACATTTTCCTCTGTAAACAATAAACTGCCAAAGAAAAAAAAAACATAGAACATTAGCGAAGAAAAAGTTAAACTGCTAATTTTAAAGAAAATTGAAGTTTATGAGAAAAGATATGCAAATAACCTCTCTAAGAAGTGATAGGATAGAACCAATCTTGGCAAACAAGAAATGAAATTCATTACTTCTTCGTATCAATCTTATCAAGCGTACGAATTCAGAAGAAAACACAGTTACCAACTAAATGAAAAAAGAAATTTCAGAAATAAGAAATTGGAAATCATTTGAAAAATATTTTGAAGAAAGAATGACATAATACTTTCGGATTTTCCAGTAAAATCGAGTGATAACATAAAAAATTTGCGAAAATTCAATAAACCAAAGAGTTACCTCATCGGTTTCGAAATCTATTTGCTGTAGCATTGTATCAATAAATGGTAGTGCGCGAGATATAACCTAAAGTCGCATTAAATGAATAAAAATAATGACGTATGGTTATCGAAATCAATAAAATTGATTAGTTATTTATTATAAAGAATTTTTAATGGAATGCAGATCCGCAAAAAATTCATGACATCAACTGTCAATTACAATTGAAAAAAGTTTTTCGACCAAATAATATTATCACTGAGTAAATATTAATCACTACTCTATGTAAATCGCCGTGATACAACCATTTTTCGACAACTTCACTGTAAACCGCTTCGAAATT
Source organism: Mansonella ozzardi (assembly GCA_029876185.1). Classification (NCBI taxonomy): domain Eukaryota; kingdom Metazoa; phylum Nematoda; class Chromadorea; order Rhabditida; family Onchocercidae; genus Mansonella; species Mansonella ozzardi. Next base: position 20,142 of record JARVGP010000251.1, on the reverse strand, counting down.
CCTCGATGCCCGTGCGAAAAGCAATAATTTTGATATTAGTTCGTTTTGAACAAAGCCACTTGCTTTCTTAAAAACTACTCTAACATTCATCATTTAAATTTTTTGTAAACATTAAAAGTAAATGACTAATTTCTATGAAACCAAACATTCTGTTAGCGAAGCTCTGGAATGTACGAAACGAAGCTTCTTAAATAATAATTATATTAGTATTGATCGACATCGTATAATAAATAAAATTTGTAATATATCAGAATAATAATCAAAAATAACCTTTAAAATATTGATAACTGCATCATAGTCTTTATCAGAAATATGTAATTCTCCATTGGCTGACAAAAATGATACTTCCGCTTTTAATGTATCCTGCAGTGAACAATCATCGAAATGAGAAAGTAATAAAATTTTTGATTTATGGATTATACTGCTTTACTATTTCATTAAATTTTCAACTTACACTGTGCTTTTCCATAACATAAAGAGCAAAATAGAACCATTCTGGATCAAGTGAATCCAGAGGTTTAGCAACGTTTTCCTTCACAAGAGGCCAAAACTCCTTTGCAAATCTCTTTTCGCGCAGTTTATTTGCACACTGAGCTAATAAATTAGTTGCCGAATATGCCAACCCATTTTGCTTTTCTACCAAGATCATTTCTCGTCTCCCTATTTCCAAGAGAGTCTAAAAATTTTAATTTGAAAAATATGATTCATGATTTATGATTTCGTTGAAAAAAGACAAGAAATTGATCAAGGAATTCCAAAAGCTAAGATGTGAAATATAGAAATATATGCCTCATTATATGCATCGCTGTTCACCATAGCCAAATGAAATAAATGTTGACCCAAAATTGAACCCGGATTTTCCTGAAATAATTTTTTTCTTTTAAAGGAATTTTAAAAAAAGTCTAACAAAAAATATCATGCAAAACGAACAATTAACAAATTAATGAAACGGGACTATTACATATAGTTATTTCAAGCTGCTTTTCCTTTACAATGAAATATACTCAAATGACGTTTGAAAATTCTCCGGAAAAAAATTATCGAGAGGAAAAAACATTGGCAACAAACCGCTTTATTTAGTGGTAATTTCTGGTCAGCTACTTTAAATAATGCTTCAACTGGCCAATCTTTTCCAAATAATGAGAGAATAATAGTAAGTGCATTTGTATAGCCGAGGCGTGCAGCAGCTCGTGATGAAGCCAGGCCGGCTACTAATCTCTCCATCAAATATGAACTATTCTGCTCAAACTGAAAAATAGCTTGGTTTACATTCCCTCATATCAGTCAAATACGACTTCCAAGCCAATCGTTCTCTCCATCCTCATCAATCTTACTAATAGTTTACTAATAGTCCGTGGAATAAAGCTAAACTAATAAAAAGTAGCAATAATACAAGAGATTGTACTAATCCTATAATAAGTCTATCAATCTTTACGGCAATTTTGTTTTGACAATGACAATTCACGAATTGAATTGATCATAGTAAACAGGATAAATTAATTAGGCGTAGTTTTAAACTACTTATTAACTATATTAAAAAACTCAATCAGATGGGAAATTTACAGAAAAATGAAAAATCTTGGGCTAGAATTTAAAATTCATTGCTCATTTAATTAACAGAAAGAATAATGAAAGCTTCAAAATTCAAATATGACTTACTTCATTCAAAATATCAATCACAGCATTGTGACGTTTATGTTGATCGAAATCAGCGAGATCATAAAATTTGTTCAACAATTCCTTTGATACATTAATCATTTTATCTATAATTGAAGTTGTATAATTCTGAAGTTGAACCATTTCCAACTTTTGATAACTATTTCGATATCAAATTTAATTAATGTTAATTAAATTTCATTAAATTGAATTCGCAGAAGAAACAATTATTCAGACTCGTACTTCATCTTACCTTCCCAATCAACGAATTTCTCCCTCAAATTTTTGCGGTCCGTTATAAACGAATCACTGAATGATGATGGGATACGTTAAAAAGCCATTCTATACATTGGTATTATTTTCCTTTTTTTTTCAAATGATTTATTAAATTTAACTTTTTTGTAAAATTTGTAAAGTTATTTGCAGTTTCCATTAAACTCATAGAGGTTTGATTGTTTGCCACTATTATAAATTAATAATTCTTCATTTCATTGACATTTTTAGAAAAAAATTTTGCTAAAAAATTGTTCAACAAAATATGATGTCCCATTGAAGAATCGATCATCGACAAGAAATGATTTTAATAATTCACATTGGAAAATTTTATTGTGAAATTACATTGAGATTTATTAGAAAACAGAAATCAAACTATTTGCTGCTTTGTGAGCAACATAATTCCCTGAAAAATTGAACAATAAAATCACGGAAAAAGTAACACAGGGAGTGGAAATTGAGGAAATCGCAAGAGCTGTTTCACATCAAATCTGCATCTGTAATCTCCGTTCCGCTGATACTGTAGTAGTAGAACCAATAGATTATATTGAATATTAGGAAAATCTAAAAATGGTATTGTATGAAATCTGTTAAATTGATAATTTTAATATGCATTATATTCTTCTACAAGTTCCGAATTATTATTGTCTCAAACTTTTATGATAATTATGAATTTTTACCAGAGGAAAAATAAATCGCGAATATTTGTCGATTTTGTTGGGTCGTATTACACAGAACAATATCATAAATTCCTTTTCTGGAGTTTCCTCTACAGGTGTTGCAGGTGCTGATGAAGATGATGGAGGTATCGAACATAAGCATTCACTCTGAACTATCTTTTAATGATACATTTTTTAAAAGTTGTAATATAATAATCTAATAATAATAATAATTAGCCTGATTAGTATGGATTAAAATTATTACTTTCTCCTATATCAGTTGATATTTGAAATTGAAATTGACTATGCTTGATGAATTTCAAGTATAATATATTCTAATTCAGTATCTGCAGTTCTCTAATCTATAGTATGACTCCAATATTTCATTATTATAAAGATCAGAATTATAGCTATTATGTGTTAAGCTAATTAATAATTTATGGCATCGAATATGAAATATTATCGTGCATCAGTAAATTTCAAACTGACATCACTTCAAAATATTTAAATATGGAAACCAACTTTTTTTAAAATTTTCATTTCACCGCTACTGTATGGAACTGGATTTTTATCACGAGATGAATAAAATGATTGGTGAAGCGGAATTATGGCATCCTCTGTTGTTGATGGCCTATTATAGAAGCAGGTTGACACTGTTCTGCGAGACACTGGTGATTTCCTTAAGAATAATGCAAATTAACAAAGTTTATTTCGTTAGTAAGATTGGTTGAATCATTTTTGGACATGATTAGTTCGAAGTTAAAAAAAAAATATGAAAATATCAAAAGTATCATTGTATCTTTCACTTCTACAAGTTTCAAAGAATAAAATCAGAGCAGAATCGATTAATTAAAAAAAAATTTGCCTATATAAATTCTTTCGCTTCCTTTCGATCAATTTTATCCTTTTACTGATATATCCAACAGCGGCAAATTCAAGTAACGAGCTGAATACCATAAAAAATGATACACCTGAAAGTTTGGACATTGTCCACTTATTACGATTGTAACTTAGCAAGCAAAATGGATGATCTGTTTCTAATGCACAAGAAATTTTCATGTAGTATGACTAACCGAGAAATATGTCTATGCTTTTAGCATATGAAACTTTCGGCAATGAGGCCTGTAATTTCATTAATTAAAAATTGCTCGAGGAACAAAATTAATTGATCAGTCATTTCATTGTTTTTCCAATCAATTTTAGTATTGAGTTGAACGATTTCTCAGCAAAAAATATTCTGGAAGTGTAGTATTAAAAAATTTGCACTTTATACTTTGAAACCAAAATTGATGCTCGAAATTTTATAAACTTAAGCGCGAATTTCTTCTCGATAATTAAAATTTAATCGAAAAAGTTATGTAAGAGGTAGAAATCTAACATTTGTAGTTGTCACAAGTGTAGTCATAGTAAGTATGGTGAGTATACTAAGCGCTACCCGTGCTGGAGTTGCATCACGGTTGAGCCAGAAAGATACCCACGAGATAATAACTATCAAAGTTGAGGGTAGATAGATTTGAATAATATAGAATCCTATGTTTCGCTTGAACAGGAATGCGCAGATTAGACGTGAGTAGTTGCCTGAAATATTAGCAGTTGAAAACTCAAGCAAATAAAATGAAAGAATTTAGATGAGAAGTTATAAGAATTTAAATAATTTGAAAATATTATTTAGGCGAAATATAGAATCATATATTTGCCTTGAAAATTCTCATTAATTTCTAATTCAGAATTCAGAATATACAATTCAGAATTCGATGAAAAACATTTCATACTTACCAGAAATTAAGACAACATTTCTTGATGCGACTTGTGTATCGAGGAGTACAAATTGAGGCAATTCAAATTCGGATTTCGATATTGAATTTTTTGAATCATTGAAGAAGTAAATGATATCTAATACGCTGTATCCATCTGAAACTTTTTAGTTAAATGCTGAACAGCATAATCTATCACTAACTACATTTAAAAAATGTATTTAAAAAATATTGAATCATTTACTAAGATTAAAAGTTTTCGTCACAATTTGAATTCTTAAAGAAATGAATATCGCTGAACTTAAAGCTTCTTGATACTTTTGATATAGTAAAAATTCAACTAACAACTTTCAATTTCAAGTTTGCATTTCTGAGAATCCATCGGGAATAACTGAAGTTTCATGTTACATATGGCTGTAACAGTTAATCTGCAAAATGTGTGATTTGAGATTTTTATTAAATTTTATTAAATTTGATTAATTCTATAAATTCTATCAAATTATGCTTTAAAAATATTTTTAAAAAAAATTAAAATCTATATTATTTCATGCTCTAGAAAATATCTCAAAAATGATTGGAGGAAATAAATGATTGCTTGTGTATTAGTGTTTTTAATTACATATCCCTAGTTGATTGATTTTATTAATTTCTCTTCCTTCTTCAAATTTAATATTGAAGTTGAATATCTCGGGAGCAGTTTTGAAATAAAGGAAACCTTTGACTGATGAGTACATTGCCATTTGGGTAGATGCGCAAGAATGAATTATGCGTTGTAGTTGAGTGAAAATATGATTGCTTCTCATTCGGGAAAAATGTATCCGGTTTCCATAATTTCTGCAGATAATCTACACCAACCTAAATTATAATTTATTCCGTTAAACGGTGCATTCCATTATTGATGTCATTATAAGTTTCAAATTTGAATTTTTTAATTCCATTTCGATCATAGTATTGTCCTTTAATCTAGGAAATGCTATTCATCTCATTGTTTCAACAAATAAAATATATGTGGATTTAACTAATTGATTATTTTTCATCTTTATTAAAATGGTATTATTGAAATTATTTTAAAGTATTCTCATTGAAATGTTCTATGACATTCAGAACAGACATAATTGATTTTCTGCCTCAAAACAAAGTAGCAAATATATCTCTGAAGATCAGATCTCGAGTGAAGATTTACCAGAATACGAAGGGTTATTGGTGTTGTACCTTATGTATGCTTCCAACATCGACTCATCTGACATGTATTAGTCTTGCAGCGAAATTCGTGAGTAGCTTATCAATTTCTATTCTTTATTGAAAAAGCATTTCATTCATGATATTATTTTAAAATCTATTCAAGAAATGAATTTTGATATAAACTGGTCGTTTTAACTAATACTGATTAATCTGTCAACTTATGAAAATTACGGCAACAGTTTTATAACGGAAATTAACCGTTAATGAATCGATGTTAGTTTCAAAGATACCATACAGATAATGACTGAAGGCAAGGCGTGGATCATTCCAAGTTTGCCTTAAGTACAAATCGATCGTGAAATCCTGAATCCAAGAATTGATTACTTACTTGTAAACATTGACAAGAGCTAAAAAAATGTCAAGAAGAAAGCAATCAAACTATGGAATCGATTAGATTGTAAGAAATGAAGTCAATGTTTAATATTACTCTTATTATTATCATATCTAACATATGCAGTAATACACACACCATATTAATTTCGGATACAGCACTGACACTTGACACATGTATCGTAATACCAACATTTACTGGTTCTTCACCATAGTTTGGCCTCAGGCGTTTATCATAAGTATTATTATCAATAAGGATATCTAATATTTCTGAGATTTTTTTGGTAAGTGAATCATAGTCACTAAAAAATAGCATTGATATTTATCAGATTCATCATATTTGATAAATTACTTCTGTGATTGTTTCAAGACTCAACAGTTGTTGCGCTACCAGTCCATTTCCCGATAAGCTTGTTCATCTATCCCGACTACTTATTTATGTACATATGTGTCTCTCTGTCTGTGTATTTGTGTCATAAAGTAATCCCATAAATCAAGTACGAATTCGCTCCCAAAGCATATATGGAAAAAGACGAATTATTTTATTCGAAATGAAAAATGAATACTGTGTAAGTTGGTGATCGAGGAATGCAAAAAGGAAATGCTAAAATTAAATTCTAAAATTAAGGAATAAATAAAGAAATATTTAATTAAATATAACTAAGACGAATTTGTAATGAATACATATAATAAAACAAATACATGAATAGATTTTTTCTTTTCTTTTCGATTTCAAATTTCTTTCTCTTTTTAATTATCTTATTTTTTCTTCTAAAGAAAGTCACCAGTGGTGTTGAAATAAAATATTAAAGTTAAATAAGTTGAAACACCATAATGAGGTATTTAAAAATAAATAGTGGTGATAAAAATAAACAAACTCCTCGAGGGGTTGAAATGCTTTCGTCGTGTAAAACAAAGAAGGCAATAATATTATTATGATAGATTCCATTGAGTCGTCCGGGATTTTTCTAGAAGAAAATTACCTCCATTTTTGAAATTCATTAGCAATTTTTTAAACCAATTTCTCTAGTGTTTTGCAGACGAATTTATTATCCTTAAATGTTTGTTTTGTGTTTTCATTGCTTTTGAAATATATGGGAAAATGCTTCTCTATAAAAACTATAAATTCCAGGAAATTTTGTAATATTTTAAAAAATAAGGAAAATATCCAAGAAATTTACCTTGCAACAAAAACGAAATTGCCAATGTCGAAGCTCTATCCCGAATTGCAGACCTGAATCGATGAAATTCTCAAAGCATTGGTTTTATGCAAGTTGGAAAGCAAAATGAGGCAAAAAGCGCTTTTATAAGGAAAAATTTAATTTAGTTTGATATAACTAAGTTTGAATAAATAACTAAGCCAAAGTTATTCAGTTAAGAAATCGGATAGAATTTTCTTCACGATCAATAATTACGAAAATCCTAATGCCAAATACTTCGCCTTCAAATTTAATTCATTAATTTGTTTATTGAAATAAAATCCATTTTCCATCCCATTCCTTTTGCCTCTCTCTAAATTAATTGTTCTTTTGCAAAAGTTCTGATCGAAATGGATTAAATTTATTGACTAAAAAATAAATAATGGCAATGAAAGATGAGATGATTCCTTTTAGTTTCAGTTCAATTTCAATTCATTTTTATCAAATTAAACTGAAATCGAATCATCTGTTGAAAATACCAGCATAGCAATACAATATAAGATTCAGTTCAAACATGCCTTGCATAATGAATAGATGACAAATTAATTTAATATTCAATTTCCTATTAAGAAATAAAACTAATTTTTAACCTCCTTAAGTTTTTTTTTTTTTTTTTTTTTTAAATTAATAGCAAAATTTCACACTTGTTAGAATATGTCTTTTGTATTGCAAATGTATACGATTTATTTGTTTTATAAAGAAGAGGAAAACATCTTCTCTCCCGAACATAGACAACATTAATCAACAACTAATGATCCATTAAAGTTTTACTCATGAAGGAATGCTTTTTTTTGCTAATTAATTATGCCCTACGACAAACTGCCAGTTATAAAAGCAATGCAAAAGACTTATCAATAATCTAAAAAAGAGGTTGCTTGCACGGACTTTCGAAAATAAGCCAAGTTATCGTAAAAATGATTGAAACTTTGTTCAAAACAGATTTTAAACATAACTTATCAAAGATTTCCAGTAGCACACTGAGATTGCAAATAATGTCTTTGAAATTGACAAAAATTTGGTAAAAAAATTAACCCAAAAAAATGATGATAAATGAATAATAATTCCCTAAATCATGAGAATGGAGAGGATTCGATTCTGCCACCACTAACGATACTCGAAAATTGAAAAGCAAGCAGTACTCTCTCGTCGAAGTACTTTGCCAATACATCTTTCAGGCTCCTGTCCTATTCTCTTCTTTAGCTTTTTCTGAAAGGAATCTCTCATCAGAGAGATTTAGCAATCCGTAATAAGACAAGGAAAATGTCACATAAATATCGTTATTGGTAATGCTTATTACATCAATGAAACATTTACAACATTTCCTTTCCCTCTCTCTTTTTTTCTTTCCTTTTCCTTGAATCCTTTACAATTTTTACATTAAATCTCAAATTGTTAAATTTATTGATTTTTCCTGCAAATTTCAAATTTCAAAAATTTCAAAAAAATTAAGTAATCAAAGATTTTGAACTGTCACATTTAATAAGACTAAAGTAAATAAGCTATAACTAATTGCATAATGACAAAATTTGAAATATTTCGCTAGCTTTTGAACTAATATAAAGTTTATATCTAAATTAATTATTAATTAATTGCAAATTAATTACCAGATTTCAAGAATTTCAAGCATTTGAACATACTTCCTCGATGAATGCTCAATCTGATGCAATAATGTTGCTGCATTTGTGACACAATAATGATAATTAATTTGCTTGATTATTATAAAGTATTAACGAAACCAATATTTCCCAAACAATGAATCACTTACATATGAAATAAAACTATTCATTGCTTTTTTAATTAATTTCCTCGCTGATCAAGCTTCTATTAAAATTTATTAATTAATGATCTTGATTCATCAATATAATATTGTTTCTTTTTGACTTATATAAAACAAACTTTTGTGATTTACATATATCTCTGAAATTTCTTATTACTTCAAAGTCTTTGTTAGCGTCATATTTAAACAAGATTTGTAAAATTTAACTCTTAAACTGGCATAAACATTATTTAATTAACTTGAAAAGTAAATACCATTGTAAGAAATAGGAAAACATAGAAATATAGCAATTTTCAAATAAATAGAAGAAGCAATACGTTAATTCTAATGAAGTTACAATAACTTTAATGGAATCCACCTAGCGTTATTCACAAAAATTCCTCATTAATTTTTTTTTTTACCAAGAAAATCCAAAAGGAACTTTGCATTAAAATTTCTTCAATGATTAGATATAATTTAATTTAAGTATATTTGTGCTAGCAGCAGCAGTAGTAGCAGGAATAGCAAAATGCTTTTAAGATATATGACCATTCTTCTGGATACTGTAAATTACCCCTTAGCATTGTTATACTATCCCTGCAGTAAAGTATCGGGTATTATCAGATAATTACAGTATCATTTTTTTAAACTTTTTTTCCAAACAAGTTAGTTTTCACTTTAAAAGAAACATGAATCCATACATCAATGTCAAACTCACTTTCGCTATTCAATTCTCTCAGGGGGACATATTTGTTGCATACTAACTCTTAAGAAAATTTTGAAATTGTGATGGAATTGTATTCGTTGATGGGAAATTAGATAGTTTGGTGCTAAGTACGGTAACAAAGATATTAAAGGATCGATAAAGACTGATAAGATTTGTGAAGTAGCATTGAGATATGACCTTTCTGGGATAATTAATAGGTCAGGAAAGTTTTCTGTGCTGTTACTGTAATGGAGAGAGTTAACAAGATTCTGCGATGTTCATAGTTCATTCTTTTTTTTTTTCTATTTTTGTGCATTGGAATGCTTATTTCAACTTATTTCAGGTTATTTTTTTTATGAAGAAGCTATCAATTTGTAAAACGCTATTTAACAGACAAAAATATTGCATAGAATGTGCAAATGTTTCAAAACGACTATTCACTGAAAATCACGAGACAGAACTATTGGGGAAGCAGTATTCCGATCATCTGTTGCATTTTATTAAGGTATATTAAATTCCAAACATTTTATATACTTACTTATTATAAAACATATTATACCAAAATTTCTTATAGAATCTATTTGGTATAATTCAGATAGAAATTCTTCTTTCTATCATATATCACATATGACAGAATAATTCTTAAAAAAGTTTGTTGTTCTTTTTCTTTGGTATATCAGCAATAATAGAAGCAAATTCTTGCAAATTATTCTCAAGTTTTTTGTTTGGATTTCTTATGAGCCTTAGTTATCGTTAGGTTGCATGTATGGTTTAAGTTTCTCAGTTTATTTGCAGCAAAAAATTAACCTAAATGGACCGATGAGTGTTGCTGAATATATGCGTCTAATAGCTTCATCACCTGTTGGCTATTATTCGCGTCAGAGCAATAAAATATTTGGTGAAAAGGGTGATTTCATCACAGCTCCCGAAATATCGCAAATGTTTGGTGAGCTTATCGGTATATGGTGCTACTACGAATTGAATAACACCGGTACTCTTCGTTCTATTTTAAGAAATAATTATAAAATAATATTTGAACTTTAATGGTATTTATAACGAAGATTGTGCATGAGATTTTGATTTACTTTTCGATTTGAAACATGGCGGTTTTACTTTTTCGGATCCATTTATTTTTTTTATCAAAAGAAAATCTTCATTTTGAAGAATTACAACTACTCTATTTAATATTGTTTCAGGTAAGTGCTTTCAGGACATAGTAAGGAATGGCAATTAGTGGAAAATGGCCCTGGTACGGGACAATTGATGTCTGATATCGCAAGGACTCTGAGAATACTCAAAGTGTGCTTTTTGTTCTTTTCATTTTTTTATTTTAACTTTTTTACTTTCTAATTGTTTGCCAATAGCCAATATCCGATGGCACGTTTGTTTTAGGTGACGAAGGGATCTATTCATCTTGTGGAAACGTCTGATGCTTTGCTAAGTCAGCAAGAATCTCTGCTTTGTGAACATTCATCGCAGTTTGTTGACGGAAAATCGTATGTTCGATGTAATGTAACGAAAGATGGCTTTCCTATATACTGGTATCGCAATGTTGGTGATATTCCTGCACAAGTAAATTTTTATCACTTACTATTTATGCGAATTTACATAAAATTTTTATTGATAAAATTGATTGAAAAGTTGGTTCATAAAAAACAAATAAAATTTTACAGTTTTCTGTCTTCATAAGTAACGAATTTTTGGATGCTTTACCAATAAATCAATTTAAAAGAGATAACGAGGGCAAGTGGCATGAAGTGTATGTGAATTTGGATAAAGATGATAAGCTATGTTTTATGCTGTCAAAATCTGAAAATCTGCATACTTTGTAAGTATTCATTGCATTTAATTTCATTCGAAATTGTTCTGCATTTATGTCGAGAATTTGCAAGTTCTGCACACAACACAACTTTTTGTTCAAGATATTGAGAAAAATCTTTATTTTTATATTTTTTAATGAACTAAAGTGAATATATTGCAGTGGTTTATTACCGAAAAAAATTCGTGAGGATTTATCAATTAAAGAATGGGAGATTAGCATTGACGCTGGTACTTACATTAATCAGGTAGATTAATATTGGTAATTGCTACAACCGTTACAGAATTTTCTATCGCTAAAAGTATTCTCTAGTATTGCTAATGCTGAAGATTTTTGATATTATGCTTACTACTTTAGGTCGCTGATAGTATTACGAAATTCGGTGGTATTGCTTTGATAATAGATTATGGGCATAATGGTACAAGAAAAAATTTATCTTTGCGAGCCTACAAAAATCATCAATTTGTACACCCTCTGGAAAATCCTGGAGAACATGATATAACTGCTGATGTCAATTTTGGATATTTGAAGAGTCTCATCAATGACCGGACACTAGTTTTTGGACCAATTGAACAACGGTGCTTTACCTTCTTTTATTTTCAAAATTTTATAAAAAATTTTTGATTTGTCAGTGACGTTTTTGATTTCTACATAAAAAATGACTTTGTTAAAACGTTTAGTTTCATTTTTATTTTCTTTTTTATATTCGCAACAGCAGACAGAACATTTGATAACTTTTCTTACAGTGAAAGCACAACTTTCTTACAAAAATCATCACAGTCAGTAACGTTTATCAATAATTTTAGAGAATTTCTTGCTCAAATGGGAATTGGTTTAAGGCTGCAAAAACTGTTGGCATGTTGTAAAACGGAAGAAGAAAAAAAAAATTTGCTCAAATCATGTGAAATATTGCTGGGTGAAAAAGGTATGGGTGAGAGATTCAAAGTAATGAGCATATTTCCAAAAACATTAGAAAGTATTTTAAGGCAACGTAAAGGACCGGCCGGTTTTGCAAATGTATATGTTTAGAGTGTTGTTCATAGTTTTCTGGTTTTTCTCAAATGCTATTTTTGAACTTATTATTTCAATTGATAGCAGTGTTGCTCAAATGTTATGGTTTTTAATTGTTGATAAATTTTATTTGCCTTTCTTTATTACTATTGAAATCCATGGAAATGTGCTAGATATTCTTAAGAAAATTGCAAAAAAAGCAGGATTTTTTTTTTGTTCTAAAGGAATAATTTTCTGAAATTTTATAGATTGTCCTAATATTAAATTGTTTCCAAATTTGCGCACTTATCATATCAATATACTTATCTATGCATTGGATAACAACAGATAATGTTATCGAAGCTTTTATATTCGAACATTTCCAACGATTTCATCATGAAAAATTGAATCTAGCAGAAATCTATTCTTAATTGCAGTTTGCTCACAATTATAATTTATTAGCATCTTTCTTGCTTGTCATAATGAGCGATTATTTAAAACATAATTTTTTAAAACTATAAAATTACAAGCTTTTTCACATACTTTTATGGATCATTTCTGGTCTCATAATTTTGATTTTTTTGTTTCTGTTTTTCGTAGTGTTTAAATTATAAGATTTATGGTATGTGCATGCTAGTCAATTTAAATTCTTAACAATTGATGAAAATATTTTTTATAGTTTTCGAAAAGCAAAAATTTTTAATTGAAAAATTTTTAGTTGAAAAAATGATATGAAATAGTCTCTACAAATAACCAAGCGTTTAGCATTGAAAATGCTATGCGATAATGCAAGGAAAAGCGATCGCGAAATGAAATTATTTATTCAGACAAAGCATAATTAAGAATGAATATTGAGCTAAAATTTAAGTTACTCAGTTACTGCAACGAATTTTGATCTGAAATTTTTTCCTCAAATTTCCTAAATGGAGTCAACAAAAGGATAGTGAAATGATGCCTTTGCTCAATCTTAATTTCTGTGCTAATACTGAGAATTTTTTTGTAAAAATTTGAAATATCTAAGTTTTCGATGCTTTACCATGCCTGCAACAATTTTTTACTAAGCTAAGAAATAAACAGTAATTGTCATTACAGTACTACTGTACATGTAAAAAATGATTAACTTAATGATAGAATCATTTTTTACCAATGAATATCAATTAAAATCGGAGTGGACAATTAGTTAACGAGGAATGGAAATCGGTATATTTTCTAATTGCTATAATCTGCTTGTGATACAAGTAAAAAGCTCGTTCAGGTGTGTATAATGATGGTAAAGTACTTCATTTAAGTTTATATCATTTGGCTAAAAATCTTGATAATGAAGAGAAAAATTAGAAAGTTACTCGTGTATGAGTTAATAATAGTCAGTCATTAACATCTATAATAGTTTTGAAAGGAATAATTTTATTCTTAGCAATTTTTCAAATTTCATTCATGATTAATCTACCACTTTGATGAAAGATGATTAATCTGCAACGACTGATTTCAAATTGTTTGTACTATTTTAAATCATAATAGGAACAGTTATGAAAATTTTCGAATAATTTGCTTTCTGTTTGCTGAGTTATTATGAGAAGTAATTTGGAATGAATAGTAAAAAATGATGTGCTACTGTGGAGATAAGTCGATAAATATGAAATGTATAACAGAAAATAACAAAATTTTATTTTTTTGCAGAGTGTAAAACAATAGTTATAACACGAAATGCTGTAGCTCATTATAGAAATCATCCGAAAAAAATGCTATCAAAATGTTTAAAAGAAGCACTGTACAATATATCCTACCAGTTTTGAAAATTTGTATTTCAATTACAAGCATTGTTGAACTAACAACAGATAGAACGAAGAACGGTGGTTAACATAAAAGTCTCTGTTGGAAACCTAGTGTCCGATTATAGCTGCATCACTGCAACAATATTCAAAAAAAAAAATCCTGATATTTCAACATAGAAAAGTAGAAAAATGTAGTAGAAAAATGCTAACAATTTTCTGAAACCTTCCATATATAGAGTAAAAAATTTCGAATAATAGATTTAAGCGTAAATTTATAAATCATATAAATCAAGCAACTTATATTTAGCGGCCTATTTCTCAATTACAGACAAGTATTGCAATAAATGAAATAAAAAACACTAGCAAATAAATGCTGCCTTATAACTTAGGAACAAAACTTTGAAGTAAATTTTAAAAAAGTAGCAGTCATTTCAAATAAGTTCACTAGTGTATTGGTCTAGATGTGTTCACTGCAATTTTGTGCAGTAATTGAGTAATAAATAAGGATAATCTAGAGAAAATTCCCATGAATGACCGTAATTAGATAAAATACAAATCAAAGACGGGGATTGAAAGAACAACATATTATTGCTAGCTGCATGACAAAACTAAAATTAAATCATTTGAAAAAATTCCGAAAACAATGAATGACACCTTCGAGGTTAACCAAATTAGAAGATCTGGATGGTTAATCTAAATTTTATAAAGTATATTTAGGTCTTTCGTTTCCTAAACAATGATTAATAATTATTACAGAAGAATCTGTGATACTGACCTCTGAATAAAAATAACTAAATGAGAGATAAAAAACAAAAATACAAAAGGATTCACTTCAAACATGAATGCAGTCAATGACAAATAAACACTGAGATTCGATACTGACGCGCACACCTATTGCTTGAAAATAAAAATTCCTTGAGTTATTTCTAATGCTGCTACATGTGTACTGAAGCACTATAGCGAACATGACTTGATGGCATATGCCACTTCGAAGGACGATACTGAAACATTATTTATAGGAAATAAAGCGAAAAATTCTAAAAATAAAAAAAGAATTTCGACTCTTCACAATTAAATTTATTTTTCAATGTCATAAAATAGAAGCTATCATAGATGAAGTTTTCCTTTTTGTCATCTTCATGCGTACTTTTAAAAATAAAAAGCTAGAATTTACCCTTATCAGTAGTTGGCCTGATGGCGTATGAGGATTGAAGTACGCGTAAGAAGCCCAACTTGCCAGTACTGTAACACCAACTAAGACTACAAATATCGTTACTAGACCACTATTAGATCGATCCAATACATCTATAAAAATGGCTTAATTTTATCACAGATCTTACCGATAGTCATGACTACAGCTTGTTCTCTAGATTTTGACCATAATAAATCGGAAATAGCAAATATCTGTGAAATCACCTTGACTGTCTTTAGATATTTCTGGAACTTTAATTTTATTTTCACGATCCCATGCAACCACTTCATCTGGTTCTGACGGTGATGCCGTTACTCGAGTTTTTGCTGCAAAAAAAAAATTATTGTGCCAATTCCGTAATTCTATTAAAAAATGCGATTTTGCTTATTTCTAACTGTTTCACTAGTCTATAAACATGAATACTCCCAAATTACAGTATATCTGAATCTCTAACGAGAAAAATTAAGTGGTCAGATTAAGCAATCTCATAAATTAAAAATTCCACTTGTTCTCATCAAGTAAAGTAGATCTTTTACAAAAACCATTTAACTGCTATAAAATTTGTATAGCAAAGAAGCTATAACTGCTATGTACAACAATCTTAGAGACGCTGAAACTGCAAATAGCAAATCGATAATCATTTGTTTAAAAATACCAGATGCCTCTCGAATTTCGTCTTCATCATCAATTTCATTAAAATCTTCATCTGCACTGCAATAAGTCACTTTACCGTTATCTTTGCAGTTTCCTTCAATCCAATGCTGTCGACGCCTGTGTAGTCTGAAAATATACCGTGCTACATTCTCCTTTATAGATTTCAAATTAGAAATCTTCCTTTACATAAAAAAGCGAAAAATCTACCCTGCTTGATCAGAGCAGAAAGGTCCACCATGTTTAGCCTTCGAATGACACCAAGAACAATTAAAATGTTTTAATGTTGCATTGGAACATTCCTCACAACTCTGATACTGTATGCATGCTGAAATATACAGACTTAACATTTACATGCTTACTATGAAAACAGAAGAAAACATGTGCAAAAACTGCTTTTACTTGGTTGGGCCTTCAGTAGAACGATTGTATTTGATACTATTAGTGATGGTTTCACTTCGATGCGATGGTATTCGTAAATAACACGTTTTATTGATGCTGCAAAAAAGAGAAAGCAGTGTAAATTCCTAGCATTTGAAGTAAAAAAAGAACTTTTTCAACAATATTATTTTACAATACTGCAATTCAATGAGCAAAAAATGAAAGCAAAAAATAACTTACGAGGCTGCGAAATAGGTGCAAGAGGATTATGTACGCTGTGATGAAAAAGATATGCATCACTCATCCCTATTTTCACAGGGTGATGAGAATCACTGATGTTTGTTACAGGTATTGGTACCTGAAATACCGTCTAAATATACTACCGAGGCAAAGTAAAATGTTGAACAAAATCGGAAGAATCATTAAAAAAAAAAAAGAACACATAATGCTCAAATTAATCTCCTTGCTGATTTAACTTAATATTTACAAGAATATACGAATGAATTCTTCAATGCTTACATCTTTGTAGACAAACCAAATATCTCCATTCTTGTGTAAAGATGCTTGGAAAGTAAACAAGCCATCTGGAAACATGTCCAATAATAATCTAATATAATTTCAAAAAGCTTTGAAGTTAAATCTTCATCAGTGCCTACTGAACAAAAAATTCCAGAAAAATAAAACAATTCGAGAAAATTGAAGAATATGCATAGTTACAACAGTGACACTTGCCCTCCCAATAATAATATAAACCCTGTCCATTTTATTTTCACAACAGCTTCTTTCTTCTTTGCCTTAGAAAAGGAAATTTGTAAAGCAGCAATTAGCAATCTTAATCTTGAAAGATTTACAAAAAGGTGCCTGAACGTTGTTCACGAAGCTGTAAATTACGCCATTCCATGACAAACTTTTCACCATCATCCGCATACATAATTGTAGCATTTTCGCCGTGCGTATCAAAATTCGCCATAAGCGGTGCAATATACTGCGTGGCTGCTAACCAACTGTGCCACTGATCGCCAATGTAAGCAAAGCCTGTGACGAAATTTGCTATTATATTTTCCTTTTGAATTTATTCGACATATCGAGCTTTTAATTAAACATAGTAACAGTTATCCTGAAAATATTGCTGAAAAATTAAAATCAAAATACACCAGCATGCAAGAGCAAAAAAGAGATATATCTATGATAAACTTGAATCAGAACAGCAAATTATTCCTAAGATGTACTATAGTAAATTTGAAGAGAATCTTCAGAAAAGTTCATAACTTACCACCAGTAGCGATAGTTAAATTTTTCATCCGGTGACCATAAAACGGAAAGTCAAACTGTATTTTAGCCGCCTAAAACTTTTCCAGTTATGAAAGCAGTGAAAATACCGAATTAAATCGTAGATCCAGTCTTTAATTGCTGTACAAAGTTAATGCATATACCGTTCAAACTTCATTTACGCAAATAGTTCTATCATTTCACCATCTTAAAAATCCTGCGATTAATAAATCTCTAAATGGCTAATATTACGTACCACGGCTCTTCTATAGCTATTTGATAGCGATGAATGACTTTTATTACCAACAGTTCCTGGCCTTTCTAACAGTGCTGGTATGTCGATATAGTAATCCTTCATTAGATCAGATCTGTTGACTTTGATTTCCATTATGTAATATTGATGGTCAATCTTTAAAAAAATCCGATCTGAACCAATTAAATTTCCTCTCGATGCCAAGTCATATTTTTAAAGTATAAAAAGTACAATATATATAAATTCATAAAATCCATTAATAGTCGTAAAAGAGACCGTAACTTATCGATTAAACACAATACTTAGCATATGGCAATCTTAACAAATCTTGAAACCAGAATAATATTTCAAAAGCATACCGGATCTTCTAGCACCTCAACGTCTTTTGGTAAACGAAATGCGTCTTCGACATCATCGTTATCATCATCAATTCCTCTTTTATATCTTCTTGGTAAGGATACGAAATTTGGTGAATCAAAATTATAGTGAAATGATCCTGAATCAGAATTTTTTTTGTTTAAAATTTATAATTTCAAAACGGTCTTAAACCGCAAAATAATTAAAACTAATAAAAATTGTTTCTGGCACAAATAAGTTAAGAAAATAAATGCAAAAATAGATAACTGTAGTAATGAAATGAATAATTATGTTAAGATTCATCTAATCAAAGTTTTCTCATCAGCTTCTACTTTATCGATTACCATTATAAATCTGTTTTTTTTTCTTTTTTTTTTTTAAAAGTACCTTTTCTTTCACTAGTAAATGAAAATTCGATAAAAGTGAGGACAAGTAGAAAGAGATGTAATTTGAAGTACATCATTTTTCTAGTAAATAATTTGTTTCAACGTATAAACTGCTTCATGCAAACGTCCACTGTGAGTGATATATGTGACGCATAACACGCACAATCCCTGAAAATCAATTATTTGAATTTTCAGTTCTGTAAAAATTGATGGTTTTAAAAAAAGTGCTAACCGAAAGATAATACATATATAGCATAAACGGTGCATAAGCATATTACACACTGTTGCTTACATAATGAATACATTTCTCATAAATGTTTCACAAACAATTTTGCATTATTATGAAAAGAAAGACTATATAAATAATTAGTAATAATAAAAAGTAATATATAACTAAAACAATAATATATATTTCCCGTGTGTGAGACGGAAACGTAGCATATTTCACCTTCGTACAAAAAGAAGGAAATTTTTCAAATTTTTAAAAATTTACTGCACGAAAGTAGGAAATGATATAAAGATATCAAAATATCTCCATGATATAATTTTATATGAACGTCTAGTTATTTCTTGCGTACGTACGTGTAGCATGCATTCAGTACAATTGACTGTGCAAATCAGAAGTGTTAAAGCATATCCATCACATTATATAGATACTTCAACAAATAGGTCTACCTGTGTTATCATCACTGATAAGTTACGTGATAATGAAGTGAACGAACAATGAAATGCACGGTGTTTAAAAAGAAATGAAGGAAATTAAAATTAAATAAGAAATGGCAGCTTAGCTCAGAAAATCGATGGATATAAAAAGAACGGTTCGATATGAAAAACAAACAACCCACCACGTATCCAACTACTCATCTATCTATCTTACATCTACCGGTATCTCCCAAGATAAACAACGGGAAAAATCTTTCCGGGCGGGTATTTTACTCCGTGAAGAAAATTAAGATCTCATATAATGGTTATAATGAGGGGATACGATCTACTCGAGAGATGACGGGAAATTAAAAAGTGTTGACAATAAAAAAGTGAAAAGAAATCAATAAAGTGAAAAAAGTCCTTATTATTAATGTCTTAAACTGCACACTAATGTTCCCTGCTCCTTTTTCCTCTAAAGGTTAACAGCTGTCCACACACAATCATTACTGCTTCTTTTTCCTCTAAAGGTCAACAGTTGTCCACACACAATCATTACTGCTTTTTCCTCTAAAGGTCAACAGTTGTCCACAACAGTTTTAAGTAGTTGAATGATGTCCATTTATGTACATTAATGTAAAGGATAAATGATTTCAACTAATCTCAATGCCTACTGTAGCATTCACAACATTTATCCTTTCATTAAATAACTGATAAGAATGTGTTGTTAAGTGATATACAGTGATAACAAAATATCGTAATATATGATATTTTCCGATAGATATGAGATATGGTATTAGTAGAATAATGTAGGCTTTCTTACGGCAATACGGGGGAAAGTAGGCTTTCTTACGG